>JAGDQP010002084.1:3395-62786 GCA_022664845.1 Lepisma saccharinum
CAACGCACACAAACAGAGGTTTTGGCAATCCTGGCTGGAGTCGCACAAAAACTGCAACGGCCAACCCCCAACCTAATGATCCCAAAAGTGGATCACACAGACAAATAGGGTCGCCAGGAGCCTAGAGTACCCACGCAACGCATCTAACCTAACCTCTAGCTCCAAACATTTTCTACACCCCAGACGAGCGGCGCAGAAATGCCTTCCAGATTTAAGAATATCTGGGAAAGAGGATTCCAGATCCTTGTGATCACTGTAAAAAAAATAATTTAGATCGAGGGAGGAAATACCGGTAAGGCGACACCTCCAATCTTTTAATTAGATCGTCAGTTCATACTCAGAAGTACCAGCTGGTTCAGATTAGCGACAGATTAAGAAAGAAAAACGCAAATCTTTACTTGGGAAATAATCTTAAACGATAATACGCAAAACGACTCATATGTGACTCATACGATGTCTTTACTCACTTCGAAGTCTACAGGGTGGCAAAAGACCATGTCTTACCTTTACCTTAGTAGGGCCCACACCTGTAGTCTGGAATCGCAATTCCTGAAATAAAGACGAACGAACACAACGAATGACGGTCGCAACTCAGTCCAAACGTAGTGTCATAACGCAAAACGCAAATAATATTATTCACACAAATCACATGCTGGAGTCACTTCATATTTCAACGCAGAAATAACCAGAAATTCAATATATAGTTCCTTTCCCAAGTCATCACTTCTCAGCTGGTGAAAGAATCCTACCACTGGTCTACGGATTTATGAACCGATCTAATCTAATTAAAAATCACATTACTTAAAACGATAGGTTTACCGAAACACAGAAATAATGAGTATCAATTGCTGTCAACTTCACGTAACAATTCATAGCTAATTTCCAATAGATATTAAGTTAAACATTAAATAACTCACTGCACTTTTTAAATATTACCAAACACTGTAAAAGGATTATGAACTAATGCCTTATATCGTACCTGGTTAACTGAGAGGTTTCTACACTACGTTCACTGAACATAAACTCAAGATTGTTTTCGAAGAAATATAAAAATTTCAGAATTTCGATTTATTGCTTTGAATGTACATATTTCACGCTTTCGGCTATGATAATTTTATCAGAATCTGAACAGAATTACTGATGCATTGTAAAACAAACAAATTTGAATCGCTGGTATACATGAATTAAGCCGAACTGAAAGTTATGTAGTCACACGTAAATGTCCATAATTTCTGTAATTATTAACAAATTTCGTTGATGTTTTCACAAATTAATTCCGAAATATTGTAGTACAATTTGGAAAAGTTTTAGTACAGTATTACTTACACGAAAGAAGTTCTAGTCCAAAATGCATGATAATTAAAGAATCACTTTAACCTTAATATTTTCGTGACGTCATTACAGACGATTACTACGTTATATAAAAGACGTTCTGAATAAATTTTGAAAATACAAAATATCGTTATAAAATATGATTTTTCATTGGAGAATAGTGGCTGGAGTTGAAACCAAAAGTTATCGAACCATGTTGAATAAATTATAATTTACTATTAGCATCAAAGCGGTACGCAAAAATAATCGAGCAGACATGTTACTAATTTGATCAAGTATGGAAAATATGCGGTAGCTGTCAAACATGGCTAACCGGGAATTTCGAAATGAATATGGAAAAACGGGAGACGAGAAATTGGCATATGATTATTGAAACCTAACGGACCGATATTTATAATGCAAGAATTCGGTCAATAGCGGCCCCATACTAAAATTTAGAACATATTGTACATATTAATAAATAATCTCAAAACAAAATATATAATTTAATGAGGTGAAAATTCCGAAATTATTATGTTGAAAAGTCCTGATAGCACTTGTATCGGTTTTTTTTTTATTCTTCTTAATACGATATATTATATTCTCCGGTATAGACGAAATCGAAAATTATATTAAATTTAGTTTTTACATCTACCTTTCGTAGACAGGGCTTAGGAAGTACAGGTGATGGAAAGCCCATGCATCTGGTCGCTTCGGTTAAAAAATTGGAACTAAACTAACATGGCGTGGGAGAGCAGTTCTCCCAGCAAACGGAGAAGAAGGCTGATTCACACCAATCAGCAAAAAACAAGTCACGAAGCATTGACTAGGGCCAATCAAAAACAAGCGTTAGATCCAAGTCATTGCTGCGTGACTAACGAAAACCTGGATGGATAACGATAAAAAATCCAAAGAAAAATCCAAGCGGAAAACGCTCTAAGAGTCTAAAACCAACCAAAGAGAATGAGCTAAAGAGAACACACTGAAAGAAAACAGAACAGAGACTAAGAAAAATAAAAGGGGAGAAAAATAAAAATAAAAATGGAACAGCAACTAGGCTGTTACACTCGGATGGGGGAAAAACGAAGATTATATTCTATCCTGCTTGGAAGGATTCCATTGGGAAGACAGAGACGTCGTTGGGATGACAATATTAGAAGAGATCTTCGAGAAGTAGGTGTTCGTGATGAAAACTGCCTGATGCTGCCCAGGATAGAATGCAATGGAGAACGTTTGTTACTGCTGGGATGAACTTGCGAGTTCCATAAGCCATAGAGTTAGTTAGTTAGTTTAATTAGCAACATATGTTATTCACTCCGCACCTACGAGCAAGCAAATCAGCTAGCAGTTGATATATTTCAATTTTCCTGAGATTACTTTACTTGAGAAGAAGAAGAAGAAGATATTAGATGAACAAGAAGTCCGTCCGATTGTTTCATGTATTGTTTCAGCGTGTTGGAAAATATACATTCAAAGCAACAAGTACTTCACTAATTGTCATAGGCATTTAAGCATAAAGATAAGCGTTAGGCGCAAAAATATGCAAAATACAATTGGCTTTAAGCAGACCTAAGACCACTAACTAAACCGTAATCAAGTCCTTTTCATATCTCGCTTCCGAAACAATAGACAATAGATTTTGTCTATCATCTTGGCGCTGAAGATTTTCAAACGCCTAGACATATATGCAACCCAACCAACTCTTCTGTAGTTCGGCACAGTATATCAGTAGGATTTCACAAACAGCATTAACAATAGTTTGGGTTGAGTTTATAGGTTCTAAGGACGGGATTTTATGAGCCTAGAACAGGGTTTCTCAACGTGCGGGTCGCGACTCCTAGGAGGGTCCCGGGTTGTGTTCAAAAGGTTGCGAGCGGTCTTTGTCTGTGTGTGTGTGTGTGTGTGTTAAATAGCCTTCTGAAGTCTTCAACACACACAAAGTGAAATGAACAGCTTACTAAAAACAATAAAAGTACTTTTGAAGGTCGCCGGTCAGTAGACATAGTAAAAGAGGGTAGCGACATGAAAAAGGTTGAAAAACGCTGACCTAGAATAAGAGGTGTTCGGAATTCAATTCAAAATTGACTTGGAATGACAATTTTTTATTCCGAAATTACAAAAAAAAGAAGAAGAAGGAATTTCGGTATATTGAAATTTCTGAATATCGAAATGTTGGGATTAAACAATATCGAAATTTTGAAATGACACAATTCTGGAGTTTTGAATATGTTAAATGTTGGAATATAGTAATATCGGAATTTCGGGATGTTGGAATTCTGAAATATCGGAATTAGGGAATGTCGGTAACTGGTACTCTCAGCGTCTACAGCATCCAAAGTGGAAAACAGAATGCAATTTTCTCCTAAGCCCTTTATTGAATTGAAATTTTGTTTTCCTGATTTCTGAATTGTTTTTTTTTTTTTTTTTACTGAAATTTATAGTTACGCTGAAATTTTAGGAAAGCTGAGCCTCCCCTTTGACTACGGTCTACTCCCACCGTTCTATCTTCCGTGCACAGTAAATAGATTACAGGACTTTGCCACGAGCCTCATAACAAGGATACCATTCCAGATGCAATGAGCACACACTAGCGATGGTATATTGTTTTGAAAACAGAAAATAATTTCTGAACTCTTGCTAATTCTATTTCGTATAGATCGCATTTTAATTTTGTCCTACGAAAAAAATAGCGACCGACCGTAGCTTAATTGGTAGAGAGTTGGTTTCGCATTCCAAAGGTTATTGCTTCGAATCCAGCAGCCGGCCATCCTGACCCAGATGTTTCCACGGAACAGTCACACCACGCTAATACCTGGACGGTAAATTCTAGCTAGAACTTGGTCGACTTTCTTCCTACATCCGTTCTCCTATTTCATTCCACCTCCGACTAGTCATAATCGAACCTGCTCTCAAAGCATCTGGAGAAATAATAATAACAATAATAAAAAATAGCCACTCTCGAAAAATATAAAGATGTTTCGCACCAGATAGGTTTCTCTGAAGAACTGCCGTCGCTACAATTTAATTGGAAATCACCCACAAAAGAAATTTAAGAGGGGGGAGGAAGGAGGGATTTAACTAAGACCTTAGGCATATCCATAACAAACGATTGCGTGACCTTCTGGTCAGGCGTACGCAACATGCACTGAGATGTGGGCTCATAAAAGATGAACTCAAGAGACAATTGGAAACAATTCAAATGTATACAGAAAATTCTTTTAAAAAAAATGTTTACTATATTCCTTTTCTTCAACAGAAAAACAAACCAAAAAGAAAGCAAACGCATATAAACAATGTTTCGTTGGAAGTATCTTTCGTTCTTAGCTCCAACAGCAATCAGTTGGCTATCCTGCGTGTTCCCCGAGCTGCAACAAAGAGGCAGTGCCTGGCGCGAGGCTAGTGACGTCCCAGTCAGTGGCCAATGACTGAAGTCCCGCTAAGTAACGTGACCTTTATGTAACTGCGATGCGTCTGTACCCTACCCTTGTGCAATTCTATAGTTTTAACGCGGTGAGGTTCACTCACTTGAGCTGGTGAATACGAGCAAGAGGTGTGAAGTGCTATTGTTACAGTGTTGAGCTATGCAACAATGAAAACATAAATAGAAATAAATGCATATTGTTATCTTTTTGTGATGAACAAGGATGTAGTGCTGATGTGTGAATGTGAATAGTGACAAAATAAAAGAAAGCATGGCAGATATAGCAAAGGATGCGTTTTTAAATAGAAACTACGGACTTGCAGCCGAAATGTATGAAAGGTGTCTAAAGGATCGGGGCCACCATCAGTCATTTGAGATTTATTTTGGTTACGGTGATTCGTTAGCCAAATCGGGAAGAATTCGTGAAGCATTAGATGTCTATTCTCAGTGTTATCGACTTGGGAATGTATCCCATGACAGATTGAAACATCTTGCGAGTGCATTGCTAGAAATTGTGGGTGGTGATCCGACGGTCAGTTCGAACAGGAATAATCAACAGATGGAGAATAGTTTTTTGTGTCTGATTTGTGAAGGTGTTTTATTACAACCGGTAACAACTGTTTGTGGACATACTTTTTGTCGGAGGTGTTTATTGAGTGATACATCAAAGGCTTGTAGGAAGTGTGGACAGCGATTTGTCGGTTCGAATCTTGAAAACATCGAAACAAACATTTTAATTAAAGGATTAGTGGAAAAATGGTGGAGTAGTGAAGTTGAAGCAGCCAAAATTCGGGAGGAAGGAAATGACTTTCTTCAGAGGAACGAAGTGGAGGCAGCTCTGGCCAAATTCAATGAAGCTGCACTTTTTGGTGAGTACTGTTTACACCTGTTCTAAGCATTAGAACTATAGCGTTAACTAAAATGCGTTAACCCGTTTGCTTTTCCGTTCCTTCTAGAGCAGTGATTCTACCAGACCCCCTATGGAGGTGTCACACCCTCGAGCGCACCCCAACTTATTTTTTTACGGTCAAAATCGATTTAAAAATACCTGTAAAACTTCACTTACAACGTCCTCCCAATAATAACTACACTCCCAAACTGAAAATCCTGACAGAATCCCTGCTCGTAGACAGTGGCAAATGTTGGTATCTGGGGGAAGAGGGAAGCTGTATTTTCCCTTCATCTCAAATGATGATCCCTAGCTCGGAAGCAGTTTTGTGACCCGAAGACTCCAGGGCGAGGTGAACAGGGTGATTTTCCATTATCTTTCTACGGATAGAGGCGAAGTTAATGTACAAATTTTGGGATTTGTAGTTTTGGATCGATTCCGAGGTGTCTGCGTGCCCGGATCTCCCTCTATTGCAATGCAACGACCTTGTATAACCATTCCTCTCAATTATAGTTTCTAAAATTTTGGAGGTAGATGGGAATAGGTCTAATTAAGTGAAAGTTATTCTGCTATGAAGTAAGAAAACCACTCATGGCTCAATCCAGCCTAATGCAAGTAGTATTTGGGGATCACATGTGAAATAAAACGCCAAAGACGAAGCACATCTACACAGTCCCCGTGGTCCAATCAATAACGTTACGGACTTGAGATCGGCAATCGGGAGGCACGCAGGTTCAAGGCCCTCTGCTGGCTGTCGTGGTTGATGTTTCCAAGGTTTCTCCCAGTTTCACGACGCGCTAATGCCAGGTAGACATTTCAACTAACCTCCTGGCCGCTACAATTCCTATCTCTGGCCCCCGAAAATGATCCCCGAGAAGGTAATCCCTCAGACGTGACGGGCTTAGGCCAAAAGTTACCAGTTTACCCCATGAAAGGAAATTTAAAAAATGAAGCAAATCTAGGAGAAAACAAAAAAATCGAGGAAGTATTAGTGATCTGTGTCGCATAAATAAATTATACCCACTATCCAATGGTTGGTCTAGGATTTTCAACTCAGATCGTGTGTAACTGACATTGTGTCTGAATGAATATCACGCCACGGTTCTTAAAAGTGACAGAAGAGCAACCGGCCTTAGTACCTACCTTGTTTGTGTGTTTGTGAGAGAGTTTTCATATTTTTAACGATACTGGACTAATGAAGCGATAAGGACATTTTGGGAAGCGGCCCCAATAATACATGGTGTATCAAATGAAATATCTGAGATTTTGACATTGTTTATTTTAACTGAAAAATTAGAATACTCGTAATGGCGTAGGCATATGACGTCATCAGTTATGGGTATTCTAATTTCTCAGCTGAAATAAACAATGTAAAAATCTCAGGTTCTTTATTTGATACACATTCACAAGTATTATTGAGGCCGCTTTCCAAACTTCCATTATCGCTTGTCATTTGATCATTATCATTAAAAATATGCAAACTCTCCTCCCCCAACACACACGCAGCGTTTGGCTCAGGTCGAATGGATGGTGATGGAACAATTAGTGGAAAGAAGAAAGTGGGAGGAAACGGGAGAACCCAGAGAAACCCACCACAAAGTCCACATGGCACGAGCCGGAATAGAACCAAGGACCGCACGCACAAGAGGTGAACCCTTTATACCAATGAGCCAACCAATGGGACCCTCTAGATAAGAATGAATAAGATGTATAGTTTATTTTTTTTATTATTAATTTCTCGTTTCTTATGTGTTACATTACGATAACAGGCTAGTTAAAGCTAATTTTGGTTAGGTTCATCAAGTTTGCATCAGATTAACTTTGGTTGGGCAGATGACAAAATTAGGTTTCTTTTATAGTGTCTACCATAAACAGGATTTGTTTGTCCTGTCGTAATTTAAAAATAAAAACTGATTTCGGTATAGGCTTATCCACGTGACCTAGCACTAACGGCAGACTTGATTAGTGAACCTCATGTTTTCACTGCTGCCAGCCTGCATGATAAACATACATATAACATGCCATCTATTTGTTCTTTATATTTTAATAAACGGGATGGGCCTAAGCCATAGTGCTGTTACCGCCCATAAATTTCATTCTATCTTTTATATATATATAAAAAAAATCGAACTGCGGATCTCTTGTTCCCAACGGTTCTAAACATATTAATTATTTGAAATGAAATTTGCAAGATTAGTTGGAAAATAGGCTTTATTTACCAAGTTAGAAGTTTCAACAATTTAATCTAATCGTTTTGTTCATTATGACATCATACCAACTGTGACGTTCTTGAATCATGTTCGGACAGCTTAAGAGGACATTTTAATCCATTCTTTATATTGGGACTTGTTTGACGTATCTGGAACAAGGGAATTTCGGTTTTATGTCACTGCATTTTACATAATGAGGATAATTATTTTATAGAATCTTCTTTTTTCTCTCAGTCTTTCCCCTGTCCTGAACTTCTTCCCCTGAGAAACCTTTCTCCCCGCTTAACCCTATCCATCCATTTCATCTTTGGTCTCCCTCCACGTCCATTGCCATCATTCTTCTGACTACATAGTCATTTGTTCTCCTCATTACATGTCCATACCACTGCAGTCTTCATTCTTGTATCTTCTTAGATACCTCTACAACCTTAGTTGTACTCTCACATTAACTCACTCTGTCTCTTCTTGTTATCCCACACATCCAGCGTAACATTCTCATTTCGGTAAAACTCAATGAAGTATACTAACATATACTGTATATAATGTTTATAAGCATTCACTTTTGTGAAGCAATTTACTTTGTAAAGCACAGCCCGTGAAGGTAGTCATGAAGAAGAATTAGATGACAAACAAAAGCTGTTAAATTCCACTTCTGTGAGGTGTGAAGGAGAAGTTTGGAATGGGTTAATGGATAACTTCCACAACCATAACGATTGTGTTAAGATGCTCGCCTAAATTGTTTTAGCAATGTTGTTCAGCCAGTGCTGGATTAAGCTATTTGCGGGCCCTTGGCTATTGACTCCAGTCCTGGGCTATACTCTTTGTTATGGCCCCTGTTACCTACGCCCTGTAGACGTAAGGGTAACTTATTTACTTTCGGTGGGGCCCCTGGGCTACAGCCCCTTTAGACCTCTCTTAATCTGGCTCTGGGTACAGTTACGCAATGATAATGACTGAAAAGGGAGAATGCTTTTTTTTAGTCCCATAATTACAATGTTACATTTTTCTGCTTCAAACGTCACACATCTTCGTCATTCAATTTACAATTTAACAACTTCAGAGATTCCTGTGCCATAAGTCTCAGAGATGACGTCCTTGGCGACCACTCTGGGGTAACGATGGGGAAGGTAGCGGGTAAGGAGTCAGTCTATGTACCAAAACGTGGAAAACTCCAGTCAAGATGACTTGCAGAAAGTCCCAAACTTGTATGTCTTCTTCTCACAATCAATCCGTTTCTGTTGCAATAACCCCTAGACAATAACAGTATACTGCATTAACATCGGATGATAAGATGTAAAGAACAGGCTAACCAACAGAACATTATAATGGCATGGGAAGACTGAAAAAAAATATAGTATAAAGCCAGTAGGTCCTATCTACGTTCGCGACAGACACACAAATACTTTTTTCTCTTGAAGAACATTGAAAGGGTAACCGTGAACTAAACATATTTAATTGTAATATAGCAGGTGCAACCTACGTACTGTAAAAGTCAAAACACAGAAACGGAAACACGTAAAGTGATTAATATTATTGACGCCTAGAACTTGAAATATTTGACATTCTTGTAAGGGATTTGTAGAAGAGTTTAATATGTCAAAAGTCCGGAACCGTCCCTATTGTCCCCTACTTCAGATCACAAGTAGTTTAGAAGGTCCCCATCCAAAGTTAGGGCGGCATCGTCACAAATGATGACAATTGACGTCATCTGTGACGATGCTGTGTTAACTTTGGATGCCTCGAACTCCAAAACTACACGTTTTTTGAAATTTCTTGAAAGGACCCTCTCTCTCTTTTGATGACTTTGTATTCGTAGAGTTGGAATTTTTGTCCACCTTGAAAATGGACAGACATAATGAACATTAGCAGTGTTGTCAGGTGGAGGGATAACTTCCCGGAAAACGGGAAATCTGGATCACATGAAGGGTAAAAGAAAAAAAAAATGGACAAAAATCGGGAAATGTTGAATCTTTTTGACACTTTTTATGATTCAATTTTTAGTAATTTCGAAAGTAAACTTGGTAGGCGGGAAATTTTTGCAAGACTAGCAAAATTTTTCAATATATTTTTTTTTAGGAAGGAAATACTTGAACATTAGGCCTATAGGCATGAACATGTTTTGTATTAGGCCTGAAGGCGTAAGTAAACAGTTTGTAGAAACTCATACTGCATTCAAAATTTAGAAAATATTATTTTCAATGTTTTTAAATATAATACGATGAAAAGGAAAACGTTAGCCGTATGTGTTTATAAATTCAGGACGTGGACATGAATCTTGAACGTTGAAAAACATAATCTATTGTCCGGATATTGTTACATAACGCATCCTCTTCGAAAAGAGGAAAACAGGTTTTAAACTTATTCTTGTAACCTTCAGTTCTATTTGTGAATCGGTTTTCTTTAGTCAACAAAGACTTTTTCATTTATATTATTTTGTCGCCCAGGGTTTCTAGAATTTATTTCTCGATACACTTTCTCTCTATTCGAAAACTTTTCTCTCTCACAGCTTTGATGTTGAGAAGAAAGTATACGTACTATGTCATTGACCCTGGGCACGGGCCTTGGAGACAGCAAAATATCACAGCGTTGCCAAGCTGTACGTGTGAACAGAGACTTTCTTTTGCTATGTTGTAAGGCGAAAGTAAATTCAAGAAGCTTCGCGAATAGTTTGTATGCAATGGATGGTACTTGTGAGAGACTAACACATAAGACAATGATTCCCATTTTGGTTTCTTTCAAGGAAGTATTCTCTTTTATGAGGCCTACTTCCGGTTTCAGTCAGGGTTATTATCCTGGAACCGGACGTTACATGCTTCAAAAAAATACTTTCGTTTATCTACTTAGAGGTTATCCACATTTTCAAAGAGAAAGGTGTTTATTGTACTCAAGGAAGAGGTTGTTGCTCTCAGTGTC
Source organism: Lepisma saccharinum (assembly GCA_022664845.1). Taxonomy (NCBI): domain Eukaryota; kingdom Metazoa; phylum Arthropoda; class Insecta; order Zygentoma; family Lepismatidae; genus Lepisma; species Lepisma saccharinum. Next base: position 14,140 of record JAGDQP010002084.1, read on the forward strand.
AATATGTTTTTTTTTTTTAATGAAATATTTACAAAACAAAGTGGTAATGGAAAAGCGCTGAAAATGCTATGAAGGAAAAATAATATTTGAATCTCGTGCGACTTTTGTAGTCCTAAATTTATGTATGCAGCGTTGACCAATGCCTTTCTCCATGCTACAAACGTTTATATTGATCAATTAATAATGATCTGACAAATAACAATATATCATTAAGAGGCCTCCGTACCTACGCTGCATGTGTGTGTGAGAGAGAGTTTTCATATTTTTAAAAGGCACTGAACAAATGACAAGCAATAATAAAATTTTGGAAAGCGGCCCCAATAATATATGTGAATGTGTATCAAATGAATTATCAGAGATTTTGGCATTATTTATTTTAGCTGAGAAATTAGAATGCCCCCTAATTGATGACGTCATACACCTACGCAACTACGGGAATTCTAATTTCTCAGCTAAAATAAACACTGTCAAAATATCAAATAGTTTCACAAGTATTATTGGGACCACTTTCTAAAATTTCATTATTGCTTGTCATTTGTTCAGTATCTTTAAATATACGAAAACTCTCTCTCATACACATGCAGCGTAGGTACGGAGTCCTCTTAAGGTTAGTGTAAAGCAACGATCTTTATCAATAGATGGCAGCACTACCTCCGTATGTCACTGATGTACTTTTATCGTTGCACGAATTTCCAATGCTGCACCTACAAATTGAAGCCTAGATAGAGAGTTCAAACTTTCGGGGAAGAAAGTTCATAACCATTTCATGAATTCAAACCGTGCCGGTTTTTTTTTTTTTTTTGTACTTTAGTTCTTGTTCATTGTTAAAATGCTTGATTGTTGTAGTGAATAACCAAATCAACAACAATGAAGCTTTTTCAACAATGAACAGGAAAGAAAATTCGGAACGGATAGAAGTCTTGAAATGGTTATGAACTTTCCTCTCTGGAAGTTCGCACTCTCTAGGCTTGAATTTGAAAGAAGCAGCATTGGAAATTCGTGCCACGAAAAATAAAATGCATAAGAAACATACGAAAGTAGTTAGGTTTAGAGATCTTTGCTTTACACTCACCTTAAATCAATGAATAGTGGATACGAAAATCGAGACATCAGTATCGTTGTAGTTGATGACTGTATCTTTTTTGCATAATAATAGTCACAAGTGTTGTCGGAAAGCTGATTGTCCATAAAGTAGCCAACAGCTTTCCTTACATTCACTGTAAAACAGTTTTCCTTTACATTTATTTCCATATCTGTTGTCGAATTCTTAGTGTAGTAGTGTTTATAATGTGTATAAATTGTGTTAGAATTATCTTAAGCTAATTTTTGAACTCTTAGTGTTCTGCATTTCGCCTGACCCAGGGACCTTTGGGTCAGGACCTGCTCTTGGGCATAACAAACACACTTCATCATCACACCAAAACAGAATATTCGCACATGTTTAAACTTTAAAGCGTACAAATTGTATTAAGATAGTGATCGGAAGCAAAAAAAAAAGTATATACGAAAATTCAAGGGATTAGTGTCAGAGGTGACTACAAATTCCTCGGAGTTTATTTGACATTGAATGAGCGTTCCGAGATTCCAGCCTCACCAGATTAAAAACGGCCACTTCCATTAAGGCATGCAAACCAAAATTTGAAGCCAGTTTTTCGTAACTTGAGTGCATTATACTCTGAGTTCAAAATACTACAAAAGAAAGGATTGTAGTATTAGAAGGTTAAGAACGATCTCATGAATCAAGATCTCTGAATTCAAATCTAAAAGTATTTTCTTCCGAGCTCCCTTTATTTCCCTTGAGAGGTAATGACTTTTAATGTAGTTATTAACTATTATTTTGTATAAAATACAATTTAGTATCTGTAGTCTGTAAATGTTGTGCTTTCACCGCACCAAAGCCACCGTTGTAGTACAAAATTAAGCAATAAAACGAAAAGGAAAAAAAAAGAAGAAGAAAACGCTTATATGGAAAAGAAACCAGGTCAGGGACAAACCAGTTAAGTGCCGTAGCGAAAGAAAATAATGTACACAGACAAACAGTACGTTGCAAAGTATTTTTTTGTCTGAACACTCTTTTGCTTTGCGTTACCTACTTTGATGCAAAGGACATGCGAAGTTGATACAGTAAACTTTGGATAAGAATTAAAGGTATTTATGTTTCTGGCAAAAGTTAATAGGTACATCTCGCACTTAATTACGATTACGTATACCTCAGGGCTTAAATAAGGACTCTGTGTGCTTCATGTCCTAAAACTAAAAATAGAATATCAAACAAAATTTTCAAAATTATCCTGAAGCCATTCTTTCAGCGCTGATTGGAGACAGTTCAATTTCTTACGTAAGCTACGGAGTGATCGTGTACCCAGATTGTAAACAAAGGAGAATGGAGAATAATTATTATCGACTCTTTCTTAATTATCGCGTTTGTAACTTTTGTTCGTTTTAAACAGAACTACATTTCTACAATATCTGTGGAGTTATATCGATATATCGATCGATCTATACGCATTTCAGAATATCGAAATCTAGAGAATACGAAATTAAAATATATCAACTGTCGATATTACCGAATATTGCGATTTTATCGATATTCGATATAGGGATGTTCAATATATCGATATCTAGATAAATCAAATATCCAACGATATTTTGATATGAACTATTTTTTTTTATTTCTAACGATATATAGAGTTGATCGTTATTGTATTTCCAACGATTTTCGATATGAAAAAAAATGTTCGATTTTCGATATATCGTTTGCTTTACCAATTTATCAGACCAACGATTCATTTTTTTTAAAATTATATTGGATTTCCAGTGTTTTTCAGGATCTCGTACCGGGGGGACGGGAGGGAATGGGTATCAGATCTATCAGTACCGAGTGAATTAGTATAAATAATTTGTAGTCCATTCCTTTCTTACATTTGAAACACAGATGTAAGACGGATTATATAAATTAATATAAATAAATTATATATAATATTATATAAATAAATGAAAGTCATGACCTCTTGTAATACAGAAACACCACCAATGAAATAAGGATGGAATCGAGTCCCGACGAAACCTTCGTCAATAGAATGGAATTTTAATTTATTCCTTCGGCTAAGGGAAATAAGTGTGTTTCACTTTTTCCGGTAGTCCCTAGCGGTATGTCTGTGTAGGTGGTTAATGAAACAGATGAGAAATAACATGATTCAGAGGTTATAAAGATGGTCTTTCCATTTATACAACAGGCAAGCGGCGGCGGCTGCTGCTGCACTGGCGATGAATCACGAAATAAAAATCTCGGCTCTGAAATTGGGGTTATATAACACACTCTCACAGGATGTTTTCCCAAGTTGTAAGGAACGGACTTTTGCTCAGGCGGAGTTACGAAACAAGTGCTTTAGGAGGTGACGACTGTGGGAGTAGCAGTCTGCTTTCGTTACACAAGTTCAGAAATATATTTACAGAATAAAAGAAAACCACACCAAAAAGAAAAGCAACGTATATTTTCCACTTTTGTAGACATCGTTTGGGCATCCTTTAGTTTTCTACTCAGGAGGTGTAAGCAGTGTGTACACGCAGTGTAAGAAGATTATTATGCCGTTCCAAAGATATTGGTATCAGGGTTGTAGAGTCGGTACACATAAGGTTCGACTCCGGGCCCTTAATTTATAATACCACCACTCCGACTCCTGTATTTATAATTAGAACCATTTCCTACATTAATTGATAGCACGCAAGTACAAGGCATTTGCTCACGATCAAAGAGAATTATCAGGCTATTTGTGCTAAGCTTCTTAATTGAAACGTCATTTGATTCAGAAGGCAGTGGAAGAGGTTACTAAACATAGTACCTAAAATAGTAAAGAGTGTTCAGATTCAAATATGGTTGGATTCTTCTTCAACATATTGAAATTTTAGGTCATATGGTGACGCCACACTGAGGCCTCAAAAAGTGTGAACTTTTGGATTTTGCAAATGTCCAACATTAAAGATCCGAGTGGTCACCCAAGAGGACAAATAGGAACGAAATGCCCCATTTGACTCTAATTTCTCATAAATATGAAATAAAATAATAAACTTTTTAAAGACATACCTTTCTTGAACAATTCTTACTAAAAAGTAAGAAATAATTTTGTTTATGCATGACTAAAAGGAAAAGCATGGGCGCGTTCTCATATACAGTCAGTTTATAAATGCTTCAATTTTCGCCTAAGGTTTTTTTTTGTCATGCATAAACAAAATATTTATTTTTTTACTTTTTAGCACGAATTGTTTAAGAAAAATTTGTCTTTAAAAAACTTTTTATTATTATTATTTTTTTACCCAAATCCTAAAGTGTTCTCCAAGCAGTCAAACGCCAAATCGTTGCAGGTTAAAATAAAAATGCTTTTAAAATATAAGAAAGTAACAATGGAATATTGTATTGTCATCGGACTTCCGTCCCTGTGCAAAATATCATCATTGTATGACGTTGGGAAATGAGTTAAATTAACGTTGCAAGATTTGAGGACACGATGAACCATTGTGAACGGAAGAAAATAAGTCTGTAAAAAGAAAGTAATTATCCCTATTACTCGAGGTAATATGCGTCAATACGATCTTCATAAAATTTGATTCTGGTTTCTCATTACGATAAAGTGACAGCCATCAACAGAAGTTGAAATGTTAACATTTATATTTTAATTTTATTTGCACTAGCCTTCTTGCATTATATACTATACTTCATGTTTGGAACCATGTTTTTTTCCTTATTCCCTTGAGTTTCTCTACGCAAATATTTCTTCTAAAACGTAAGATAATTGCACTTTTTCTACAGTGTCATTTTTCATCATAAAATCTTCTTTTATTGCAGTTGTAATTTGGTCGTATCCTTACAAGTTTTCAAATTTGTTGTAAAAGTGGTTTTATAGTCTTTCCCAAACGTTGAGAAATCGACAAACAAGTTAAAGTATGATCGTTATTAAATTGGGTTTCAAAATTACTTGGATAGGGAAAAAAAAAACGCAAATCTCAATATGAAGCAATCACATTGGGTTAGATCTTGATTACGTGGAAAACATATGACGACGATCTATTACCGTTATGTAATCAGAACTGGAGATGAAAAATGTGAATACATGATTACACACTACACATGGGGCATATCGTTATACATTCTTTGAAGGTGACATTTCAATTGTCAGCAGTATAATACATAGTTCAGGGGGGGGGGGGGGAACAATTCTATTCCCTCAATTTTATAGCGTTAGATATAGCATTGCAGAAAATATTGCAGTCGTTTTAAAACTTCTTCAAATAAAATTTTCTGGGAACTGGCACACAAAAGGCTTGACAAAATCGTTACGTAAGAAAAGAATATTTGCAAGGAGAATTGATTACTCGTCTGTGTTGAACGTTCTAATGACGGCATCGCCACACGCTTATCGATTCTATAACTCATGTGGCATAATTCGATAGCAAAGACGAATCGACGTTCTCCTGCATTCGTTTTCTTTTCTTTTTCACAATTCCGGCTCAAGACAAAACAATTATTCCAGTCCTATGCTTTTCACTTTTGCACACAACACACACACGTACATTGGCTTGTTACGTAAATCTGATGTGGCGAGGACGAAAAAAGAGGGTGGTGTGGGGGGCTAGGATGGGATTCACGTGTCCATTGCACGTGCCAAACTGGTGCATGCATTTTACAAGGATCGATGTAAATCGGGAGTGTGAGGGAATTGGTGTGGGGAAGCAAGCATCTTCTTTCTCGTGAAGATATTTCTCGGGATAAAATGTCTTTAGTTTTTGTTTTCTTCCCAGCACGTAATTTGCAAATTTGTAAGATGTTCCAATGGGTCATTTTTGTCCCAGCATGTATTTTGTAAATTTGTAACACGTTCCAGTGTCATTTTTGTCCCAGAATTTGTTTTGTTAAATATGTAACATGTTCCAGTGGGTCATTTTTTGTCCCAGCATTTGTTTTTTTAAATATGTAACATGTTCCGGCGGGGTCATTTTTGTCCCAGCACGTATTTTGTAAATTTGTAACATGTTCCAATGTGTCATTTTTGTCCCAGAATTTGTTTTTTACAATATGTAACATGTTCCAGTGGGTCATTTTTTGTCCCAGCATTTGTTTTTTTAAAATATGTAACATGTTCCAGCGGGTCATTTTTGTCCCAGCTCGTATTTTGTAAATTTGTGACATGTTCCAGTGGGTCATTTTTTTCCCAGCACACATTTTGTAAATGTTTTCAAAACTTGGATAGCCTAAGTCTTCTGGCGTGAAAAACTGGTTAAGTATCTGACACGATCAGGTTGTTCACCATTACATAGACATAAATATTTAATAATTGAAGTATATATGAAATACTCAAAGAGAAGTGGTTTATGCTTCAATGTCCGCTTTTACAATCTGATGTCAGTGACGTTGTTTCTCTGTTTCTCCTTGGCGCTCCTGATTATCCTGAATTGAATTATATTCTTTAGGTCTGAGGCTGAGACCGGATTCGCCTGGAACATTAAACTATAATTGTTTTATAGCATAGGCACAGCACATAGCAACTCATCCATATGTAATTATTGAGTTTACGCCATCTAAATCATACCGGACAGACTGGTGCTTCTGCTTTAGGTACCCATAGTCGGAATTCTGATATTGCAGAATTACAAGGAAATGGTCATTTCGATACCGGAATTCGAAATTGTTTAGACATCTGTTTAGACTGACATAATCTTGCCTAAGTTTGAAAAAGTCATGCTTCATTTTTGTATTTTCGGAATTCTGACATTACGAAATTCCGATATTCCTAAATTCCGACATTCCAGAATTCGGATTTCACGTCCGAAATTTCGGGATGTCATTACTTTCTAACATGCACCTCCCTCTAAAGTTTTGGAATATTTTTCTTGGAATTTGGAATACTCTCGCGAAATTTCCTGGAATACTCTCGAAATTTTGATGTCAGATTGCACGGTTATCCTTGTTACATTTTTTTTTTCTGTTTTGATAACAGACATTGCAGTAAATTTTTATCATATAAACACTAACTTATCTAGAAACATCACTTGTGGAACACCTTGTGTGACGAAAGTGATTTTTGTAGGTTACCACTGACTGTTACGTTATGTTATATGATACACATTTGCTTACATTAACTGTTTCTTTCTTCTTCTTCTTCAATTTATCATTACGTAAATGATAACAAACATTTAAAATGTCTGTCAAAAGAAAATTGACAGGCTACGACTCGCATACCACTGTATAACCTATTTTTCTTCAAAGTATGTAGGTCATACATAAGCAGTTATTGCAAAAGCATGAAGGTTTATAACGAAACTTGTTACGGATGGATTTAAGAATATAATCGACCATTACGTAAGCGTATACTTACGTGTTGAAAGATGGAAATACATTTTTGTACGAAATATTTTTTTAAATTTTAATGTAGGAAAAAAGCAGACTAAATGTGCTGCGAAAATTACCAGGCTTATTACGGAGAAGTATAAAAATCGAATTATATATATATCAATTCCTTATGATGAAAAAGGGTTACCGTAATAATTCTTCAACCTCCAGTACGCCTTGGTTATGCGCTTTTTTAAAAAAGCAAAGTGCTACGCAGGGGTGGACCCAGACTGAATGTTTGAGGGGTGGCGGTGGTTCGAGCTCCGTACTTATTTCCTGGAAGTAACCATAATAAGCTCACATATTTTAAGTTTTCTTTCGAGAAACTACAATTTATATCTGTAGGATGTTATCAAAACGTCTGTAATGCTCCTCGGGAGAGTCGGCTGGCACGTTGCTTCGGATGGTTTCTCTTGAACACTGGCGCTTCACTTGGATTTCCGTGGTCGAATCAATTGTTCGCATTATTTCTGTCGCTTCTTGGAAAAGAATACCGAATTCCATTTCTGCATTTTCTCGCTTACCGGGTTAGGATAGGGAAGAGGATGTTGTAAGGTAGTCGGCCAGAACCTAATTTGTAGATACTATCCCGGCATTTGTATGATGTGAGTATGTGACTAAGAGAAAACCCTGAATTCTGTAGTCGTGTGTCGCAGGTATTATCTGCCTGTTTGGGAGATCTGTGTCAGGGGGACGATTTGACTCCTGCACCCTCGTCCATTTTCAGGTTCTCCCTCGGTTCTGACACCCAACGAATGTGGTGTTTGTTAGATGAACATCATGACAGATGTTCCTTCTCAGTAGTTTTAAATAAAGATGGTATGCGCATGTGTAAAACATACACTATATATTGTCTTTCAAATAGTTTTGAATAGTTCTTAGTTTCTGTATTAGAATTAATATTAATACATTTAATATTATGTAACCTTTGAAGGTCGCACGTGTGCATTCTATGTAAAAGAGTAACTTTCAATTTATTGAAGTGACAGATGGAAGGAAGGAAATATTCCACATATGTGGTAGTAGCTACACCTTTTTAATGCCTATTTTTTAAAACAAGAAATCCTTGACAGAAGATAATTTAGGTATTATTTTGTCTAAAAGCCGTAGAAGAAAGTAAAAATGTGTCTGAAAAGGAAGGACCAAGTAAATAGTGTATAATAATAATAATAATAATAATAATTTTTCTGTCGTGACCGGTACTATTGCAAGCTGTTCTATCAATGACATCATGATTCCAAGGCAAACCACAGGTTTCATAACGTTTATATTCCTCTCCCTCTTTCCACTCCCACTACCAATAAATTGCTACTCAAATCCTGTTTTGTTAAAAAGTGAACTTGATTTCCGTGTTTCTAGCTAAAAGGCTGGATGAATTTCCATTTCCTCAGAAGAGTGGAATTGCATTCTTGTTTGTTTCTATCAGCTGGAACTGTTGTTTTAACTCTATTAATATATTTTATCAAGATTAGTGTTCTGTCAATAATGGTAGGTCATTGAGGACAAGTTTAACCTTCTCTCTTTGTCGTCTTAGAAAGAGAAAGAACTAAAGAGCGAAAGAAAAATAAACAAAAATGCGACAAAAAGGCAGAGTCAAAAGAGAAAGAAAACGAAATACAATAAGAAAGAGCAAAAAATAAACAGACAGACAAAGGGAAAAGAGAAAAACGAAGGGAAAAGAGAAAGTATGAAAGAAAGGAAAAGAAAGATTGAGAGAGAGAGAGAGAAAAGAAAGAAAGGTAGAGAGAAAGAATGGGAGAGAGAGAGAGAAAGAGGGACAGAAAAAATAAAAGGAGAAAGGAAGAGGTAGAGAAAGGAAGAAAGACGAAGTTGTTTTGTTGTGGCATTTATCCTAAAAGGTCAGAAACACTCACGACTTTATATGTATATTGGGTTGCCTATCGCACAGGCATTAATGGGAATGTTTTTCCTAATTCAACGCAAGAATAATTCAGGACATTCACTTGTTCACTTTCCGTGAGACTTGAAAGTTCAAAAAAATATATATAATAGAAATATACTGCAGAGTCTATGAAGTAGTACCCACATTCGTTTCAGTTTCAGTTTCTTGATTGAAATATTCCGTTTGCTGTTACGTGATCATATCTACCTTTCGTATGGAATCACAATGTGGATCTCAATGCTATGGAATTTGCACGTAAGTCTCTTATACAACCCGTCTGTTTGCGTGGATGTTACTTAACCTAAGCCATGAATCGCTCGTTTATAACATCTTTCAAATATAAATAAAATATTCTCAGAAACTTTCCGTCCAACTGTCACGCAATAGTGTATCCCACTCCCCTTAGAATTCGTTAAAGTGTGGGAAGCAATTTTAAGCCACTTATGCACCTGTCGGCGTTACTCGACCGTGGTAACTCATTATCTGCAACCACAATTCTTGCAAAATTTTCCTTTTCTGCGAGAGAGCGCCAGATTGTACGACAAAAATCGTGAAACGCTCTGTAACAGTATAGAAGTCATATATCAAAATACAGTATCAGTATCTTTTGCAGCTACTTTAGTTCTACAACGATTATTCAAGCGGTAAAGAAAGACAAAAAAACTTGTAGCAATCTCATGGCATTTGAACGGGCAGTTAATATTGAATTTGAAAAGAAACAATAACATTAGCATGATATGGAAACACTTTTCAAACAGCCTAATAGTACTCGGAAGATGTTTAGTGTATAACCCTTAGGTTACACGTTATACTGTAGCTCCGAAACTATACATATCCGGAAATTTCTTCAAAGGTATTTTCCTCTTGTTTTGATCTGAAGAAGTTTAATAAAAAAATTATTGACTCGTGGTGTCAGGGGAGTACCAACAATGCCACTAGACCCCGCGTTTGAGGCGACTCAGGAGTCCAAGGGCCCCTACAAACGACATATAAAATGCAAACCCAGCAAACATTACGAGAGAAATCGTTTCAAAGTTCAATTTTAAAACTTTCTCCGGGTTGGTAAAAAGTCAAGAAATTTTTATGCATGGACGGGGATTTGCAAAGCACTTTGGAGCAGTGTTTCCCAACCTTTTTCGTCTCAGGGAACCTCAGAAACATTTAACAAAACTTTGGAGGAACCCCGGCTGCCTGACACATTAATATAATGTATAAAGTAGTATTGTACAGTATGTGAAACAAACAATTCGTATGTTTTGAATTCTGATTTACCGATTTTCGGAGAATCCCTTAACACTGTGTGGTTTTAAAACTGAAAAAACATTCAAAGCACGTTTTTAGGAAGATATAATAAATTGATCACCTTCTCGAGCAGAAAGCTAAGAAATACAAATGTTTTTCACCCAAAAATCCTTTGAACTCATAAATCCTTTGTCCAAAAGGATTTACTTTTTCCCGCCATTTGTGAATAGACCTCATAGTATAAAGACACATGATAAAACACGTGGAAGAATCGCTAAACAAAAAAATAATAGCTAATTTTATCCTCGTGGAAAACTAAAGGTAGAACATTTAAAACGAAACAAAAAATGGAGGTAGTAATTTATGATAGCCGTTAAGAAGAATAAAATAAGATCAAGGGCATGAGTACGCCTAAAGGGATGAGGATGGAGGTACTTACGTAATGTCATTGTTCTTTGCTGGAGAAACAGAGAGAGAGAAACTGACCGAACATGCAAGGTATGGTTAGGTGACGTGACGAGAATCGCGTGAGTTGATTCGACGCCCAGTATCAGACACCGACCGGCTGCTCCATCGTCTTTGTGTTTTCTCGTCCCCCCTTTTTTTTCAGATGTTGTTTCCGCTGCGACTGTGTGTTTTTTTTTACACATTTTAAGAACACCTGTCAATTAGACCTCCAGATGCACACACACTTTACTAAAGTATAGCTTTCTTTTCATTCCTAACATTTAGTTGCACTGCTCACATAATCAGCAGTCTTTTGTTTCTTTCCTTGAAGCTACCTTTATGAGAGAATAAAACAAGATTAACAGTCTGTTTCCTATTCCCGTTACTTTCCTGAGAGCAAAGAATATTACATTCATTACTTGACGTCTCGCATTACTCGAAAATATTATTCCTTTTGTAGGTTTCTTCGCTACCGTCACACACTACCCAACGCGGACGAAACACTGTGAAAATAAAAAAGCCGTTCTGAATGAATTTCTGCACTACTGTTTAAATAACGTTTTCGTCTTTTTTTTAGTTCTAAAATTTGACTGCTTGTCACGTAAAGAGTGCTAAATTAAGTATTATTATAGACCTCATAATAGATAGACTTATCACGCTCCCCCATTTCTGGGTGCGCTAAAACTAAGGGGATTTTGGTCAGAGCACGTGGTTTTAAATTCAACCGCTAGATAGCTCTGGCATAGTCCTCATAATAGAATATGGTCTATGGTATTATTCCTGTGGTAATTATTTTTTTCGCACTGAACAGTTTTATTTGCTCTGAATAACTCTAAATTTCTAACAGTTCTATAACTCTAATCAGAGCTGAAACGGGTCACCGGTCATTCGGATCAAGTTTTCGATCCGGTCACCGAGTCTAGGCTTTGGATCCGGTCTGACCCGGTAACCCGGAGGACGAAATTGTTTTTAATTTCCTTGCGTGTTACTCCCAGAATACGATAAATACGATGCCAAAAATTCCCAGTTAGTTATAGTTCCCAGGCCGGGTCAATCGGGTCAAATTTCGGACCGGGTCGTCGGGTCAGCGAAAGTGACCCGGTTTCAGCTCTGACTCTGTGATCTCGTATACTATTATACGATAAGAAGAACCCCAATCCTTGTGGTCCAGTGGTTGCGGTCATAGACTTCGGATCGGCACTGGTGAGGTACGCATATTCCAGGCCATACTATAACTTTTTTTCATGGTGTTTCTAATTTCGACCAGGTGAATGCCGTATTGGTACCTAGACAAAAGTCCTGGCCTCTCTCTTATTCTTGTCTGCTCCCCAGAAGAGTGCTCATTGGAAGGCGTCATCCTTCAGACAAGTGACATGCTTTGGTCATTGATACCTGTCACACTCGTAAATGGAAATTAAAAAATAAACAACAGCAATAAACCAATAATGATAACCAAGTTTTCAAACCTACACAGTAAGCCATGTTAATTCAACACTTTTCGGTTTCTCAGGGCGACCACCACTTTTGTGTGTGAAATGAACACAACAAACGGTGTTGATTCATATTGATTCAACACTGATATTGCTAATGTGAGTATCAACAATACATCTATTGAGTTGCATCACCGAGACAAACATTATTTATTTTGTTGATTTAACACAAAAAAGTGGTGGTCTCCCTGGGATACCGAAAAGTGTTGAATCAACACCGCTGTTTTTGGCTGTGTACGAAGAAAACGTTTTTGATTTCTTGAAAAGTAGTTACCGGTAGCTTTCCACCACATGCTTTTAAATTTAGTTTGCTTTTAAATTAATTCTAAGAGAAAGAAACAGGACACCAATTAGTTGTGTCTAGAGAATGTTTCTCCTAAATAACCAGTTCTGGGCTTTTTCCATAGTAAAAGTGTTATGCTATCTATTAGACTCAAGGCTAAAATCAAAAGGCTTTAGAAAGAGCATCTGTTTATGGTTGGTTTATTACTATGAGGAGATCTTTGGACGGCCTTGATAAGTATAGATTAAAAGGCGGTGCCATAAAGTCTCGTTTCCATCTAAACAACAAGGAAGTAGAAGCAAAAGGCTTTGCAATCAGATCTGTTGAAGTTTGGGATAACCTCCGGTGCAAGGTCGCTCAGACATAAACGTCATAAGTGCATTTAAAAGCAGAGAAATAGAAGGAAAAAAAAAAAGAGTTCTTTTTTTTAAATTCTACAGAAGGGGCACCGAATGAAACAAAGTATTTAAGAGTCCAGCTGCAGTTCATCAGTGGTTTTCAACGTGTGGCTCGCAGAACTCTCCGCGAAGTATTCGGGAGAAAGCGAGTGGGAGACCAGATTACATTAAAAAGTATTTTTGCTATTTCAAGCAAAACTGGAATATTTTCTATTGACAAGATTTAAACACTGTAGTTAATAATTCATTTATTCTACCTCTGTATTTTCTAGCACTGTTCTCAAGAGTTATTTTAATATTAAATACAGCGTTATCCCTTCATTATTGATTTATGCTCTTCATCCAAATTCAGCAGGTAGCTCCCTCCTATTAACGGGAGGGAAGACAGGGGACCAGAATTACGGTCGGAATTTGAGGCAGAGTGCTAGTGCACAGACAAACATCCGATAGGAATTGGTTGCTCTAGAGGAGAGAGTCTAAGGGGGTCCAGGGTCCTTACTCGTTTAGGGGGTCTGTCAAAGTTACTTTAACGACTACAGGGGTTAGGTAACATTGGCCCTAACAGAGTCTTTAGCTCAGAGTTTTGGGCCCTCAAATAGCTTAATCCAGCACTGCTCTAGAGCAGTGGTTCTCAACCTTCTTTTGTTCGCAGCACGCTATCCTTTGTAGTGCACTCCTGCGACACACTAACGTACTCCCCAAGCAGCAGCACACTTACGTGAAAAAGACGTGATATTTTGGTCTAAAAAATATCAAAATCACATCTTTGTAATGAAATTGACGTCGCTATTACGTGACATTTCGGGCATTTAATTGACGTAATTCTGTCATGTCTCATCCTCTAGTTTTTGACGACATACTATGATTATATCTCGTTTTCGATAGCGACTGCGTGATCCTAGACAATGTAGCTGGAGTAAATCAACTGTTTCATGCGATTGCTTTCTAACATGTTAAAATGGAAAAGCATCGGAATCAAACGATTGTTTTGGGACAGATTGGTTCATTTTATATGCTTATTTGAAACAAATAGCTTCAGGAACAAGCTGTTACTGGAGGGATTTTTACATACGTCATTTTCGTTTGTGACATTTACCCGTCGTTTCGACGTCTTTCGCATCAATTTTCGACCTACAAATGACTTCATTTTCACGTGCGTGTTCTGCTTGGGTTGGTCACTAATATTTTATTGAACAGACCCGTGATTTCCCTGTAAAATAAATAAATATGTTTAGGCTCATGAATATTTTTTCTGGATCATTTTTCAAAATAAATATTGGGTGAAATTTTTCGAATCACTTTTATCAGCAAAATCACGGTCTCAGAAGTTTCGCGGCACACCTATTGAGAACCACTGCTCTAGAGCGAACCCCTAGAAATAAAATTCTACGCCAAGGCTATCTCAGATGAAGACTACAGGGCAAAGGGGAGGGAAGTCACGTTTTCACAGTTTTACACAGCAGTACATTGAAAGTATGGAACCCAAGACTTTTTTTTTAATGAGATAAAACATCTTTAATATGACATTACTCCGTGATTAACCTCCGCCTAGATCTACAAAAAAATCCGTATAAACTACAACTCTCAGTCTGTTGAACATGTTCTTAATTCGTTTACTCCATTTTGTGACTTACCTCTGTTTTACCTGTAGTCTTGAAATTAGGGATGGCCACATTTTCCGAGAAAACGGAAAATACTTTTCCGGAAACCGGAAAATTGGAAACGGTAGAGGGAAAATTTCCCGGGAAAACGGAAGACGAAAAATTTCCCAGAAAAACGGAAGACGGAAAATATTCCGGAAAACGATAAACGATTTTTTCCCGGAAAACGAAAGACGGAAAAATTTCCGGAAAACGGAAAATGTGATTTCCGGAAACCGGAAAAAAATATTTTTCCGGTAATGGTCATCCTACTTGAAATAAAATATCTGAACTATGATAAGTCTGAACCACATACCTAGAGTTCGGGTAGTCTAACTGCAAAACGCAGTATCTCCAAAAGTTAGAAAAGTATTAGATCCTTGGAATCTTCATTTGTGAAGCGTCAGTATTAGCCTATGAGCGTAGTGAGCATTCCTTTACGCTTTAAACCTTGAAAGAGAAAATTAATTCCGAGGTAGGAACCACTGAATTTATAAGATCTTAGACTCAAGCCGGAATAGGCTGGAGGACAGGGTGTTGGAAGGTAGACAGCCAGGATCTATTTTTGTAGGTACCATCCAAGCATTTGCCTTGTATGACTGAAGAAAAACTTTGGAGTAACCCCGTTCAGGATGATTGGCCACTGGGATCGATCCCAGGACCTCCCGAATGCTAAGCAAACGCTCTACCACTTAGCCACGGTCGCTCGGTTCTGAGGTAAAAAACTCAGGAAGATCATTTTCATCTTTTTTCCTCATTTCTATTTTCCAGGGTTTTTCTCAGTTTCACCAGGCAGATGTGTGGTACTTTAAATAAGGCCCTGGCCGATGCTTTCCCCATCCTTTACCGAACCCATCCCGACTTGAGCCAAAGATACCAAAAGACCATAAATACATTCAAATTCAATAATAATATGTTATTCATGACGATGAGCTACTCCAAACTATAAATGATAAAAAAAATTAACCCTTTGCTTCGACTGTGCCATCTTGAAGTATAATTTTGCAATCCTAAAACTTTGGAAGGGATTGCATTATCTCGTACTTTGTACTTCCGTTCGTAAGCTTTGTCAAATACTTAAGGACAAATTAATTGCTTCAAGTGCAATGACCTGAGAAACTAATTGCTCTTTGTTTTTTCTTTTAAATCTATTTATAAAAGAGAGCTCTTTGAAGTTGACGATATAAAGATTATAAAGTGAGAGATTACGAAAACAAATTTACTTGCAGGAGGAAAAATATGTTGTTTTTCCTTTCTTCGAGGTATTTATTATCTTTGCAGACAATTTTACATAACATTGACGCAAATGAGAAGATTTCCACAGCAGATAACATTCAGTGACTTTGCGATTTTTTTTTTTTGGGGGGGGGGAGAGTGTACTGAACTTCTGTTCCGAACATACGTATATGTCTTCATCCTTGTATTTACATCATCCTTGTTATTGAGCTGTAACAGATGCTATGTACAATACACAATATTTCTTTTGCCTTAAAAGAGTTTGTGGGAGCTGTGAAAATCGTTGGTGCAAAGAAGTTGCCAACTAATATTAATATTAAAGAGTGAAAAGTATGTAACTGGATCGGGGATCGAACCCGGGACCTTTGGGTTACCGTCCCAATGCGCTAACCACTGCAGCATCCAGTCGACACGCTTCTCAACCACACACCTTTCACTCTTGCTGTCGATGTTCTCTCTCGAAACCACCTGAAACCAACTTTGAAAGTTACCAACTCTTAACATTTTCTTCGCCAGCAATATTCTAGAAGACATTTGCAAAAATAAAAGCTCTGTACAAAGAAACTCCTCCAAAATAACTTTGTGTCCACTCTTTTATCGCTTGTCTCTTCACTCTGTTATCTTTTAGTGTTCCAGCAGTTTCCCAATAATTTCTCAGCTTAACGTTTCTGGGCCATAGAGATAAATACTCATGGACATGAAGAGGAAGGTTGCAATCACGGCCTTTGTCCAGGTACAACACCGGCATTCGTCTAGTGAAACTGAGGCCAAACTCTGGAACTCATAGTCAATATGATCAGCAACAACTCGAAGCTGTCAGCCCTACGTAGTGCTGATTCAAATTCCATTGCCGTAACCGATAGACCACGGCGACTGCATTTCTCAGTAACGTCTCAGTTCATTAATTCTGCCTGAGAGGCATAGTATTACTTATTACTTTTACTAATATTATTATTTTGTCGCGAGTTCGTAGAATAAATAAATAAAAATGTAACATGTACAGTAGGTCGAGAATATGTGGGGCGCTATCTCCACATACCCCATGACAGCGCGTGCGTATCGCACAGAGGATAACTTTACCTTTTTTTATACCTTCATGAAATCATGTCACTCTCATCCTGTTTACATTTTCTTGTATGTTTGTAATCATGTTTTCAAAAATATCTGGCTAATCCGTTACTTTTTCGTTATGTAATGCAAAAAGTGATTCAGAAACTACTTGAAAT
Organism: Lepisma saccharinum; assembly: GCA_022664845.1. NCBI lineage: Eukaryota > Metazoa > Arthropoda > Insecta > Zygentoma > Lepismatidae > Lepisma > Lepisma saccharinum. The sequence continues at coordinate 31,389 of JAGDQP010002084.1, forward strand.
TGCGAAAGTTATGTTTGCTTGTCTTTTCTTGTACAATCATAAGATAGAAGTTTCACACAAACAAGTTTAAAAGAACCAGCGCATTAAATCGTTTGTTATTGTCACCAAAGATACTGTAAGTTGTTGCGATATACTGTTGTGGTAACAAGGCTGTTACATTGCATTGTGTGTGCACAGAGAAAAAAAAAACTGTGTTGATTCAATACTTTGCGGTGTCCCAGGGCGACTACCACTTAGTTTCTGTTAAATCAACACAACAAACAGTGTTATTTTAGTGATTCAACGCAGTACATGCGTTATCAATGCTCTTTGCACACAATGGAGGGGGTCATACTGGCACTATCACAGTTTTGAATCAAGAATACATATTTTGACATTTTGCCCATTGTTAACTATGTGCCTAATTGGAAAATACCAAACATTTAACATCTTCGTCAGGACTAATTATTTACCAGTTCACGCTAAAATTCTTCAAATGGCTCATAAAACTGGAAGATAGGTCGACAACCAATATTTGGTCTTCCAAGGAGACTCTTATATAACTAACGAGAGTCTCACCAAAATCTTATTCGTATAGGAACTAATCATATGTATATGTCTTGTTGGTATGTGTAGGGTTTAAATTATAAAGCGATAAGAAATATATTCTTGCGAACTTAGGTCATTGACCCATCCTCCACTGTCGAATGATTAGGGTCGCGGATCGACACTCAGGAGGCATACAGATTTGAGCCTTTCTGCTGTGCATAGCGAGTAAAGTTGCCGAACTTTCCCTCATTTCACCAGGCAGAATGTTGATATGGTACCTAAAGAAATATCCTGACCACTACCTTTCTTTATCCCTACTTCACGAAAGATTGCTCGCTGGGGGGTGTCTGAGCGATGTGAGAGGGTCATCGGACTATGGTTGATTGAATTGTTATTAACGTCCTAAAGAGGGTGGCAAGTTTCTAAGGACGAGAGCTACGGTTTTTGGTAAAGTGGACTCTGAACTACTCCGATGGGAGATTAATCCGTGACGACGCGCACAGAAAGTCAGCACGCTACCTCTCGGCCACTCCGAGGTTACCGGACTATACTAGTTGATATACATGATTTCATAGAATTGGGAAAACATATTCAATGTGTAAATCTTGTTATTACGTGGGTGTTTCCTCAGTCATACCAGGGAAATACCGGGATGGTACTTTCAAACTAGGACCTGGCCGACTATTTCCCACATCCTCTTCGCACCGTATCCTGGCCTGAGCCAAAGTTCCCGTAAAGGCCATAAATAAATGCGAATTCTTAATTCTGTTATTACGGCGATCATTTCAATTCTTTCATGGACAATACGGGCCGAAAGAAATATGAATAGACGGTATTATAGTATACCGCGGTTTGAGAAACAACTCCACGGTATATAGTGGATACCGTCCACACGGTATACCGTGAAAATCCGAATGCTTGAAATTCGCCACAATACTGTAATGGCACCGCAGTACTTACACTCTTTCTGTACCTGAGAGGCAAAGTGACATAAGTCACAGTTAGGACTTTTCACAGGAGAAGCAAATATCCGTACTTAAGAGGTAAATTGTCGCAGACCAGTTCAGTTCGATTGGGCTTAAAACAGTATTGAATTTATTTTAAATTCAATGCTCTTTTCAATGGTGAAAACGTCTTTCTTCTGTAGATGATATTTTTGCTTCTGTTCAAAGTCCTAATTGTGATTTACGTTGCGTTGCAGCTCAGACAGATTTAGTTGAACCGTCTCTTTAAGGAGGAGAGAATGCTCGAATGAGCAAAATCTTTTTTATATAACAAAAAAAATTGGTGCACGGGATGAGGGTGGTGATGTGGGAGTCGTGTTGAGCCTCTGCATGTGACTGCCCTTAATATTGATCCACCGGAACGAGAGCACACCGAACCAAACCACCTCGCAGATTGGACTTACGTAAGCAGCGTTGTTGCTCTGCCACGTGAATTACGCAACGCACTCAGAAGCAACATCCGTCAGAAAGAGAGGGGGAGGGGGAGATGCCCTTTACATACGTTTACTTTTTTCCCTCTTTTTCCTCAGAAAGAAAAAAACGTTTCGCGCCATTTACGTAACGTGAAAGAACTAAATTAAAGTGAACATGTTAGATAGAAGGTCATTTTATCTCTCTCTCTCTCTCTCTCTCTTACACACACACACACTCATAAATACGTACATTCTCTACCAAAGAAAGGAAGGAAAAAAAGAGAAAAAAAGATCCAAGGCGCTGTGACTTATTTCGTCAATTGATGCTCCGCTGGTTTTTTTTTTTTTTTTTTTTTTAACAGCAAATAAAATGACGGGCTGTGACATTTTGGCCTGCAATTTCTTATCGTTACATATTTCGTAACAGCTTGATGTAGAGAAAAAAAGAAGAAATGTTGAGATGAATTATTGTAATTGTTTCAATGTTTCACTACTTGTAAAAGGACGACAATTCAATTTGGTAGAAGATATTATATGATTGGAAGTAATGGTAGACAACACCAGGAAAAGTGGTTTGAACTCCAGAACCTTAGTTCAATTAGAGCCAGTTTTCCCCCAATTTTCAGAAAACTGTTTTCTCCTGAGGGGCGGAATTCTTGGGTGGAGTGTAGATCATCGAGTCTCTGTTCTATCTGCAGAAAATGATTAATTAGTTTGGTGGTGGTGGTGGGGATATTTATCCTCTGGGGTGAGGATAATAGGAGTGGCCATGGCTCAGGCGATAGCGCGTCTGACTACAAATCGGGTGACCTGGCTCTCTGAGGTGCACTCAGCATCATATCAAATTGAGTACCAGAGTGTCCGTGGTACTCCTGGGCGAAATTGGGAAGTAAAGGCGGTCGAGCGTGGGACTAACGGCCCTACCTCAATTCGTGCCGTTAGTCGAGAATATTTAGAGTACGTGTACACCTCCCCCACGCGCTGTTTACGGCTAGTGCACATCGCACAGAGGATACAATTATTTTTTTTTTCATTTTTAACTGGGGTGGGGATAATGCCCCCAGTTACCACTAAAGGAAACAGTGGTGTAGTGTTTGTAGAGTAAATCGTAGTATCTGAACAATTGTTATTAAAAAAAAGTGCGGGTTGAGATCCTCACGTTTAATTGAGTAACAATTACCGTAACTGTGTTTCAAAATTGTGAGGTGTTGTAACTTTTGACGACGAGATACACATACACATTGACCCCAAAAAATACAGATCAGATGCAACAGAATGTCATGAAGTTCTAATGAATGTTAGATTCGGTTAGTAATGTGAAAGCGTTTAGCTGAAGAAAACTAAAAATTGTATTCTTTTTCTTGTCTTTTCAGTAGCAAACAATCATTTACTGCTGAGCAGTCGATCTCATACTCTGTACTCTCTCAATAAATATGAAGAAGCTCTGGTTGACGCTGACAGAATTCTCAGGCTACGGCCAGACTGGAGCAAGGTATGTGATATAGTTTTCATTGCCATTAAAACAACTGTGTTGCCAGTTGTACAAAAATATGTGTATATGTAGAGTCTTGGCATGCAAAGTAATTATATTGGAACAGAGTTATTAATAGAATTTATAGTTTTGTTTTATATAACTAATTGTACGTTTTGAGGATGATGGTAATGGCTGTTTTAATTTCTTACCCCTTTTCCCCGTCTTCTCGTTAATTCTCCAATGTCAGCGCCAGTCACGTATCGAGAAGTTGGTTTTGAAGGAGATCGAAGGTCTGTCTGGGAGAGAAATTTACGTAAAATGCATATAATTTTGCCAAAAATTGATACTAATTTCACCAGAATTCTGTCTTTGGGGGAGCCCTAACCACCATAACCCCCCTTTCCTGGTCATTTCCAATGTTAGTAAATATTTGCTTCTGTATACTAATTCAAGATTGCCAAACAACATTCTCTCTTCGTCAATTTACGAAAATTCAAAATGAGACATGGAAAGAAAAAATGTGTTGGTTCTAACATAGAAAGTAGAGACGAATAATGGCCATATTCAGGATAGGAAATTATAAACAGGAAGAACGGGGAGGGAGTGCGTTGGTGCTTGTGCACGGCGTTTTGTGGTGAGCAGCAGAAAGCCAAATTGCTAGACATTTTCTTTCGTATTTATACAATTGTTTTATGCACGTACTGCGTGTCGCGGGCGAAAGAAAAAAAAATAATTAAAAAAGGATTTTTAAAAAACACGCTTTTAGAGATGGACTAAAAAGTAAAAAATAATAAATTGAATTAATCTTATGAATCGGAAAATAAAAGCATGGGTGCTCTTAGATATTATGATACGGTAAGCAAGAGCACCCACGCTTTTATTTTTCGATTCATAAGATTAATTTAATTTATTATTTTTTACTTTTTAGTCCATCTTTAAAAGCGTGTTGTTGTTTTTTTTTTAAAAAATCCTTCTTTAATTATTTTTTCTGTATAATAGATGAATATTAAACTCCCTGCGAGATAGGCAACCCAAACTTCACACAATAGATGCAGCGTTGCGTGCATTTAAGGGTGATTTCAAATTATTTAATTAATTAATTACAGTTAACTGGATTATTCTATCGTATATCCAATGATTGAATATTGTATTGTCATCGGAAGCAAGCAAGTTTACAAAATGTCAAAGAAATCGGATGATGGGAAGTGAGTTAAAAATCAATAACAAGATTTGTACCAGATAAACTTACAGAGCAAGTCAATACACAGCATGTAAAAAGGTGAACAGAGTTGCCAGTTCATATTTACATGCAATAACCACTTCGAGGGAAACCGCTGAGCAGCTTGACTGAAGAAAGCTTGGCAACACTTTGGCTGAAAAATACAAGCTGTGTTTATGTAAACAAACGGCTTTTTTCTCCTCGTATTCTCTTTAGAACAAGAAGGATTGTTTTTCAGAACGTGGCAGCAGAAAAACGTCAGCGAAGGTGCATAAAACCTTCCATTGTTTTACAAAATGGGCTGCTTTTCCGGCCTTCTTTTAATGTAAAACAACGATCTCCAAAAAAAGATGGCAGCACTACCTCCATATATGTCTAATGTATTTTTATCGTTGCACGAAATTTCAATGCTGCTCCTACAAATTCAAGCCTAGAGAGTTCAAACTTTCAGGGAAGAAAGTTCATAACCAATTCAAGAGTTCGAACAATGCCGATTTTTTATTTTCGTTTTTGTTCATTGTTGAAATCGCTTGATTGATGTTTTGAATATTTCAACTTATAACAATGAACCTCTTTCAACAATGAACAAAAAGGAAAATAGAAAAATTGCATTAATCAAACTCTTGAAGGGAAGAAAGTTAGAACTCTCTAGGTTTGAATTTGTAGGGGCAGTATTGAAATTTCGTGCAACGATAAAATAATGCATTAGACATATACGGAGGTAGTGCTGCCATCTTTTGTTGGAGTGGAGATCGTTGCTTTACATTAACCTTAATGAAGAGGGTGCGGAAAGAAAGAAAATGAGAAAAACTATATTCTACTCAAATGCACTGCAACGTGAAAGAAAAGTCATTAATGCATCCAAAGGGAGTATGCATGCCCGAAACGAGGTTGTAAAGCTGGAGGGGCGGGACTAATTAAAAAAAGTCTGAGCAAACAAGATGAAGGCAACGTTGGACAAACGGAAGGAAGCGCTTCTGACAGAAACAGTCGTATCCTGCACCAACGACGAGCTTGTAATTACGAGATGATAAGTAATTAGCTTTGAAGAGCCATACACGAAATGAAATATATTGTTTACCTTCGATACAGTAAAATAATAATCATTGCTTATATGCCTTCGCTTTAGCTTTCCTCCCCCACTCCCCTTCTGGTTTCCTGGCTCGTGTAGGAACAAGGTTTTCAGCGATCAGAAAAGTCTTTCGTTGAATCAAGCGAGTTTATTGTTGGCAACTATTACGTAATAGAGATCTCATTATCCTTGAAACTGTTTGATGCGGATGTTAATAATGCTCCTCTCACATTGACAGTATTTGTGCAGGGGTGTGGCCATCATACCAGCACATTTTTTTTTTAAGCTAACTGGCTTTTCCCTTTATGGGACCATTTTCACTTTTTAATATTCATCAGGAATGTGCTCACGATAAAAGCTCTGTTGGGACGATAACTTCTTGCAATGGAAGTTCGCTGTGTGCCATAAATTTTGCAGTTTCATTTCATCATTATTATTAGTGTTCGAAAGCGAAAGCGGTAGGTCCGTGAAGACACATTGAGCACTCTCCAGTCAAGGCGATCTTGTGCTTCCCTTTTGATCTCAGCATACGATTTATGTTCCCTAGTATAGTCCATGAGTTGGACTCCTATCCTTCCTTAGTGTTATATTTTTTTCCCTTTAACTACATATTCAATTGCAACCTCAGCACAGACTATACCCTAACGAGTTTCTCTTTTTTAAATTTTTATTGTCTCCATTTTTGTTTCTCTTCAACACGTTTTCATTACGTATTCACTTCATCCAGCTTTTTTTTTTTCATTCTTCTCCATCTCCACATTTTGACTCCATTCAATATTCCGTACAAAATTTCCTGAAGTGATCGTTCATCGATCCACACATTGACTCCCTCAGGCCCCTCTGTCGGGGTGTCACCTCCCCCCCAAATCCTCGAGGGAACCTCCGAACTTTAATGTTTTTAGCGTAAAAAATCGATAGAAACTGTACAAAACTACTTCCTCACAATTTTGACTTTACACCCCGCCCCCCTAAAAAAAATTGAAAATCCTGGTGGAAACCCTGGATCCTCACAAACAGATTCTGCTTATTTCATCTGTCATATTTTTGCCTTTATTTCTTTTTCATATTTCGTATCCTCACTTAAAACACTTCCTGTTCTATTTTTTCTTCTTCCCATTTTAATAGGCTTTCGTACCTACAGTATTGTGTGTATGAGTTTTCGTATTTTAAAGATATTGGACAAATGACAAGCGATTTTGAAAAGCGGCCTCAATAATACTTGTAAATGTGTATCAAATAAACTATCCGAGATTTTGACACCGTTTATTTTAGCAGAGAAATTAGAATATCCGTATTTGATGACGTCATACGACTACGCCATTACGGGTGTTGTTAATTTCTCGCGCTCAATTAATGTCAAAAATGTTAGATAGTTCAACTGATACACATTCACATGTATTATTGAGGCCGCTTTTCAAAATTTCATTATTGCTTGTCATTTGTCCGTATCTTTAGAAAAATATGAAAACTCACACACAATCGCACTGTAGGTACGAAAGCCGCTTAATATTTGATGTGGTTCCATTTGTTACAGTGACAATCCCTTTTGTTTTATTTACGTTTATTTTCATTTCGCACAGCTTTTTCTTCAGTTCTTTCAACATTTTGCTAACTGATTTCTTATTCTTTGTAAGGAGAACCGTATTACAGTACAACCTCGTTAAGCCGGCCCCATTGAACTAGGATGTCCGGATAACTCGGATAGAAATTACTTGGAACGACAGGTGGATACTACACCGACCGAACTTCTCATGCTGAAGCGGGTGCGAGATCGTGGCGCACGCAAGCGTTATTCAAAAACTAAAGCAACGGAAACTCATGAGCTTTTTCTCCAATAAGTAAACTTTTCAATGTATTTTGCTCTGTAGCCATAAATGTACTACTGTATTCTGTAAGCACAGGCTTTTTTTTTTTTCATTAAAAGGCGATTCTATATACTATTAATGTTTTTCTTCACTTACCTATTTTTCGCCACAATCTCCGGGTAACCCGGATTTTCGTTATCCCGGACCGGCCTCGGTCCCAATAGATCCAACTTGACGAGGTTCTACTGTATCAGCAAATCAAATGGATTTGATGTTTGTTTCCCATGACCATAACTCCTTCGGTTTCCAATAAAAAAACTTGACAGTGGGCGAGATACAACTCTGTCTTAATTCTGAACCTACTACTGTTCATTCTAATAATAATAATAATAATAATAATAATAATAAACTATTTTCTTTTCTACAACGCGGATCTTCCTTATTCTACAATAATAAAAATAATGAAATCACGAAAGCTAACCTGGGCAGTCTATGTAGCTCGTATGAGGGATTAGTAAGCCGGATGGAAAGATACCGTTGGGAAGACTGAGTCGTCGTTGGGATGACAATATTAGAAGAGATCTTCGAGAGGTTGTGATGAAAAATGGCTTGTTACCCAGGATAGAATCCTATGGCGAACCTATGCGCTGATGAACTTGCGAGTTCCGTAAACCAGTGTTTTTCAACCTTTCAGCACTTGCGGATCGGCAACCTATAGGGAGAAACTTTCAAAGACCGGTAAAATGCCAGTAAGTTAGAAGTTTATTTGACGTTCAAAAGATTACACCACATCTTCAGGTTCTAGTTATTTTCGGAAGGAAACGTACACTTGAATCTCAAATTTGAAACTAAAATAAGTGTTAAATAATTAAATTCATTAGTCGAGGACCAGTACAACAGTTTGGCGGCCCGGTGGTTGAAAACCATTCCCGTAAGCAATAGAGTGAGTGAGTTACATACAACGCAGATCATCACGGAGGTACTGTACTACTAAACACCTGAAAAGGGCCATTATAAGGGAAATACCAGCACAATTCCGCTGCACAAACAAGTTAATAAGCAATAATATTTTTCTCTCTGTCGATTTTCTCAAGGACACCTCCATTAAAAAGCGAATTCCTCCTCCTTTAATATGACCACAACAGAACTTTTGTTTTTCATCGCTAGTCTATAAAACACTTCTTACTGGTTATGTAACTTTTTTTTTTTTTAGTTGTTTTCATTAAGATGTTATGTATAGCCTTTCAGCGCCATTTTAAAAACACATTATTGTTTTTCTTGCCTGTCATAAACCTACAAAAATATTCCAATAACTTAGTTTGTAATATATTTACACGGTCAGCACGAATATGATTTATGTCTGTTTTTTTTTATCAGGTTTTATTGGGCAGTTCTGGATTAACCACATATCATACATGTTATTGTAAACATTATATGAGCGTTTCAAATGTGGGTTTGTAGAAAATAGGCTATTTAAAGTGAGTTTTGCAAACTTACGTAATAAACTACTCTTGCCTTACATTTGCAAGAGACGGCGTGAGAATCCTTTTGTTTTCTATAAAACCAATCAGTTATAAGAAAAAGTGTATTTTCGTGACGTGGACGTAGGGTTGCCAGATGTTCGGATATACAACAGTTTTCCACTGTTTTTAATTTACACACAATCGAATGGATCCATTAAGGTCGTAGTCTCTTGGTAATAGTTAATAACCGTATTTTACACCTATGGTTGGTACCTTATGTTTGATTGAGACTATTATATGTACTCAAACAATTACATAATTTTTAAAAGCATAATTCACAAAATAAAGCATAATACTCTTGATTTCTTTTCTGTATTCGATTGTCACTTATTCACAAATTCAGTTTAAAATAATCAGGTTACAAACAAACAACCAATACTGTATTATGTTTCTAAAACTTATATTTAAAAGAAGAAACTCAATACAAGGAATGTGTATTTTAATGATGAAACTCAAAATAGCACACTAAAATGCTCTACTGCTACGTTTGGGATTCATAGATTTTGAAAAAGCTTTCGATTCGGTCTCCTTGGCAGCAGTACTTAAACCGCTTGAACATCAAGGCATCGAAAGTGCATACATCAAGTTACTGCGAAATATTTACTCGACTGCCACATCTGTCCTTAGACTACATCAAGAAAGTGAAAGATTTAAAGTGAGAAAGGGGGTAAGGCAAGGAGATTCAATTTCTCCAAACTTGTTTCGTGCGGTCCTGGAGAGAGTGTTCCAAAGTTTAAAGTGGGATGAAGTGGGAATAAAAATTAATGGCGAATAATTTCATCACCTACGATTCACTGATGATATAGTCCTGTTTGCTTCAAATGCAGAAGAACTACAAACCAGAATGGAAGAACTGAGTAATGAGAGTTCGAAAATAGGCCTTGAAATGAATTTAAGTAAAACGAAAGTAATGTAGAATCAACATGCTGAAAAAAAAAAAAAAAAAAGGAAATAAAGATTAACGGAGAGACAGTAGGCATAGTTGATGAGTATGTTTACCTAGGTCAGCTCAAAACATCGAATGTCAAGTTGACAGATGAAATAAATAGAAGATGTAAAATGGCGTGGAGTTCGTTTGAAAGACAATTTATTTTCAAAAGCAAACTACCAATGTGTCTGAAGCGTAAAGTTTATAGTCAGTGTGTCTTACCTGCGATGATGTACGGCTGTCAAACTTGGACATTGAATGCTCAAACGACTCAAAGATTAAGAGTCACACAAAGAACAATGGAGAGATGCATGCTAGGAATAACCAGGAGGGACAGGAAGACAAATGAATGGATTCGCGCATAAACAGAAGTAGAAGATGTACTCAAGACTGGGAAGAAGATGAAGTGGAGATGGGTCGGTCACATCACATAGCTAGACGGACAGATGGAAGATGGACGACAAATGTACTACATTGGATTCCTAGAGAAAAGAAACGAGCGAGACGACGTCCAAATGCGAGATGGGTAGATGAAATCAAGCGTTTTTCAGGAGCTACAAGGATGAGGATAGCAGCAGACTGAGATAACGACTGAATATGATGACGATGATGATGAATGGAATTTTTTATTAGTATATTATAATTACGGATAATTAGGAGGCTCATAAAAAATGTTACGTTATCTTTATGATGGGGGCAGTCTCTCAACATTTCCAAAAAGGTCTCTAAATTATATGGAAGTGAGTCTTGCCATTTACAAAAACTTTTATGTTTTTTTTTTGTTATTATTAAACAAAATCTTTCGGGCCCCCTTGGTCGCGGGGCCCTGGGGCGATTGCTCGAATCCCTCTGCCCTCAATACGGACCTGGCAATCAGTCGTCACTAAACTTCGTGAAGCAATTCCTCGGTAACCGTTATTTAACTAATCGCTATAATATTCAATCCCCTGTAACGGTTATCGAATATATTAATAATCTTTAAGACGTGCTCTGAGTATAAAATGACTTCGTAGAAAGGTGACATGTGGCATGGTACCGTGTAGTTGCATCTCTTGAGGTGATTAAAAGAAAAAAAAATGAATAACTCACTGTCGCGAGTCCTGATAACCGTGATACAAGATATTTGTTCCCATAAATTCCACGAAACCATTATTTCCATTCTTATGAAATCCTCTCACTACCATTTGAATTATTTGAAACAAGGAAAAAGAATCACTTTAATTGACACAACAAGATTCTTCTTTTTATGCTGTTTGCACATCCTTTTGTTGGAAGCGTTACGTGGAAGCATTATGTAAATCGAAGTGGAATTAACACAATGTAACTCTCGGATGATATAAAGGATAATTACATCACTAACGAACGCGTGGTTGATATAAAACATGGATTGAAGAAGCAGAGATTACGGAATCGAGAAGACATGAATGTGGATTAGATTGGGGGGGGGGGAAGAGAAAGGAACGGGATTATGAAAACAAAAGAGAGGCGATGTTGATGTAATAATAACTTAGTAACTTCTCAAGTAACTGATTAAGTAAGAAACTAGCTATTTCAAAATAATTAGTTTTTTTTTTTTTTTTAATCTTTGCGTTATGGACGTTTCATAAACGTTCATTCTAGGGTAACTGTAATGAAGAACGGTATTTCGCTGTACGTAATGTGCTTTCAGAACGGTGGAATAGCAGTAACTTTCCTTTTACATAAACAAAGTGTAAAGACGGCCTCTTTATTCATATAGTCTAGTGGTTAGAGCGTTGGACTTATGTCCGCATGGTCCCGGGTTCAAGTCCCGGTTGGAGTCCCACTTTTCGGCGTCCACCCAGCGTCGTGAGGCAAATTAGGGAGTCACGTGAATAAAGACGTGACGGTCACACTCGGTCTGGTAAGCCTCTGATACGCCTGTTCGTGGTTAGGAACGCGTAGTGCTGACCACACAGCCGTTACTCAGGTGGACGTAGTTCCACCAAACACGGACAGATGGCGTTGGGGCAGGCTCAGGGACTATAGGCCTGTTACGCCAGTGGTTATATATATATATCGGTCGTAATTGTAATGTCGAAGTATGAACGCATGCAAATTTTCCCCACACGTGCGCAATTACTTTGAGATATATCGATGATATAGAAGTTAGATTCTTGTCTGTTGTGAGTGATCAGAAAGGGTAGAAATGATTTAGACCTGCTGACAGAAATGGAAAGCAAATACACAGTAATGGGTACTGGGTGGAAGGCGCTACCTGCTGTAAGATATGTTGTACATGGCCGCCATGTTGAACTCTGCCATATTGAAACTCAGTTGGTTTTCGTAAATGGGAAGGGGGTCGTGTAATATGTCGTTCTGGGCTAGAAGTTTACGAGTAATGCGTTTCTGAAGTCAGTTTTGCCATAGTTATATTATTGTAAAAAATAAGCGTAGGTGACGTTATTAATGGAGTAATAATACAGAGTCTGAAAACAACAATTTCGCTTTGAAATAATGAAAGAAAAGAAACCCAAATGAAAACAAACTATACATGAGTATAATGCCCTATCAGTTTGGATTTGTATGCATTTGAGTTTCATTTCCTTCGTTATATATATGAGCTCCTGCGTAACCTAGTCGGTAGCGCGCTCGACTTCAGTGCGAGCGGTCCCGGGTTCGATTCCCGCTGGGCCTAAAAAATGTCGGTGTTAACACAGCCATCGTGAGGACAATGGGGAGCTGCTGTGAATAAAAGACAGTGGTGATCACAGTGTGAGCTTCGGCTCTCCTCTCCCAACCCGTCTGGTCAGCGTGGGAGCAGTAGACCAACTCCTCCCTTCGGGGAGAGGCCTCATCCACTAGTGGATTGAATATGGCTGTGATTTATTATATATATATATATATTTCTGACCCATAAGTATGTTTGCTTATTAGCTATTATTTCTTTCAGCGGGTAATTGGGGAGGTATTACTCCGAGAGCACGAAAAATGTTCCCGATAAGTTCTCAGAAACTAGAAATAATATATTGAACCAATAAAAACCAGTATTCAAAAGTATTTTTAATTTGCAAAAATTTAGAAAGAAAAAATTGTTCTACATATGATGTTGTTAATTAATAATGTATTGTTTTATTTTCAGGGTTATTATCATAGAGGTCTTGCACTCGTTGGTTTAGGCCGATACGAAGAAGCGCTGGTAGCTTTTTGCTTATTCGTTGCATTGGATGGGAACGCTCAAATAGTCAAGTATGAAGTCATGAGGGTAAGTTCAGTAGATTCGTTCAAACTAAGGGTGTTTACGGTGTCCTTCAAGTATTACATAAGCCTTCCAGCAAGGACGGGGTTCAAACTTTGTTGTTTTTTATCAGACAGTGGGGGAAGTTTCATTGGACTACAAAATACCGATAAGAAATTCAACAAGTCTTACGCAAGCAAACGGGCAGGGGTCAGGTAACTGCTTAATGAATTTATTTTAAGGTCTTTAGTCAACTATGGCCCGGGCCGTATGCATGATGATGGGATGAATTGGTGGAATGAAGAAAGTGGGAGGAAACGGGAGTACCCCGAGAAAACCCACACACACGGTGTTTGAAAACCACAAAGCCCACATGGTATGATCAGGGATCGATCCGACGACCCCTAGCACCAGAGGTGAGCGCTCTACCAACTGAGCCACCGTAGCCCCAGGTAACTGCTTATGTTCGTTTACAAGGGGAGGGGTCAGTGGCGTATTCTGGATGAATTCACAGCTTGGACTACCACTAGTCAAAGTAATAACATTTACAAAGAGGAGGTCACACATAATATTGATGATGATGATGATAGATGTTCTGCCCTTTCATGTAGATTAAAATATATGTTCACAAGGTTAGGCTGCGGTGGTACCCTAGATAACCAACAGGATACGCTCCTGGAGGGGGTCTAAAATGACTAAAAAAGTGCTTACGCAATACTTGAAAGACTCCTTCTACGCCAATTGTCAATAAATCAATTAAAGACCAGCAAGGTTCGGAATGGATAAGGCAAGTGTTTTCTTTAAATTAGTGGTTCTCAACCGATATGCCGCCAAGAAATTAGTAGCTAATCTTCTGATATGACATCAGGACATGGTCGAAAATTATTCCGCCATTGACAGCTTTTCCAAGCACGAAAAGTGGAGACAGTTCTCGTGACTAGTAGCACCATCTAGCTAAGAATTCTTTAACTATTCCGCACTTTGGAAAGCTACTACTTCAAAGGTATCTACTGTCCGGGGTGCCGCGAAAGCAGAAAGGTTCAAAACCACTACTCTTAAAGTTTGAATACGTTAGCTCCGTTTCAAGTAAACAGAGCTGAAGAATGAATTGTTGACTCATAATGTTTACTTGAACGTGTTGATATGAGCACATGAAGAAAAATTAGAAGACCTTACTCATTGCTTACTTGTAAATAATATTCCATTGTTGTATTATTTGGGTATCACCAGTATTCTTGTCCGTTAAAGTATAATAATGTAAATATTATGAAAGGTATTATAAGCATGAACAAGTGACGAAAACGAGTTGTATATAAAAGCAAAATCAACCTTGAATTTTCCTCAATGCGACACTTTATAAATTTGTTTGATTTTGATGTTACAAATCGTTTGTACGCGGATATCTAAAGAATCATTTATGTTGTACGAGAGCTGTCCAAAAGTTTGTTCCTATAGACACAACAGATGGATAATCTAGCAGTGTTCGATTTGTAGGGGGGATGGTTGGGATTTCCTCTGTTTACCTATATATAACGCTAGTGTGGGATATCGACGGACATAAAATACGCATTCAACCTGTCTCAGTAGTCCTCCCTCTCTGGAAATTGCACAAATCGAACACTGAAATCCAGTGTATGTTAAGCGGATGTTCTATGCCTTTTTCATAGTGTTTGGGTGTTTCCTTTTGTTTAAATGTAGTATTATGTCAAGAACTTTGCTAAAAGCTATTTTAAAATGTAAATTTACACAGTTGATGCAGGAAAGTGTTTTTAACGTAAATAAATTAAAATTTGAAACAAAAATAAAAAAATTACCTGAACACAAAATTTAACACAATCTACTCGAGCTTTCTCATATGGACACAAAATCCAAAGGTAAGGTTAGGTTAGCTTAGGTTAGGTTACTACATTAAAACTGCGTACACAGGAGTCAATGGACAGTTAAATGCATATGGACTGAGTCGTAAGTGTATAGCAAGCAGTTAAGGGGAAAATATTGACCAATTTGAATATTTACCTGACAGCATAATGTTGCGTACGTACTTCATCCTTTTTTTCAAATACATGCAGTGGAAGATATGTTACATTAGTTTACACGGTATATCAACGTGTGTTGTTTAACTATTTTGCTTTTGGCCTGTATGCCCGGTGTACATGAAGTTACATTGTGAGTATTTGTACTGTACACGTATTTTGCTTGTGAGGCAAAGATGTCTTTTGATCTTGTTTAAAGTTCTATGTGATTTCTCTTTGTACAGGTTCTCCATCGATTGCTGGGACCTTCTCGCAGAGCGCGATGGCATTCAGTGGGATTACCTGCACCGTATTCATTAAGTCATAGGCTACGACGAAATAGGTTCCTTGCACCATCCCACCCATCTCTCAATTCTAGTGACTGTGAAGATAATTCAAGTGGTGAAGAGGATTCAGGACAAGTAAGGAGTTACTTTTTAAAGCTTTGCACAACGGAGTGTTAAAACGAAACACTGTGTGCTATTTAAATAAACAGATTTCGTTGTCACAGAACTAACATCATCACGAGCATAAGAACTGTAAAATTAAGTAAAAACTGCGTACCGAAAAAAAAGACGTAAAAGTATACTAATAAAAGATTGTGATACTTTCACATCGTTTACCGGTTTTATCACTCTACGAATCGTGCGGCAGGGGTTCAAATTCCGACCAGGACACTGGAGACCTTTTCTCGCAGTGTTCTTATGCCTGGAGCTCTGAGGTGCACTCAGCTTGCTATCAAATTGAGTACCTGAGTCTCCTTGGTATTCCTGAGCACCTTGATAGGTAAAACGGTCGAGCGTGGGACTGACCTTAGTTCGTGCCGTCGATCGAGAATATGTGAAGCGCTACCTCCACGACGCAGGGGATAACTTCACCTTTACGTAATTTTTAAAGTTGTTAGTCTTTAGTATGCTTCTGATAATGTTCGTTCAGAACCAACGAAAATTTTAGTATTTAAATAACATTCCGTCGGAAACCATGTGCAGTAGTACCCGTTCATTTTTTTAAGAATTGAATCCTCAATTTCAGTCGTTTTAGTATCAATTACTACTTGAGCTTAATGATTGGTAATACAGACTTATTGAGTGTTTTGTGAGGTTAAAGTTTCAGGACTGAACAAGCTTAATGAGGATCTTCTCTGCATCCTGCGCTTTTTGTCATGTATGATGTACGTTTTGAATACCATTCTCTTCGTGCTCTAACGCAGAGGTCTTCGATTGTTTCTCCTGGTGTCCGGATTGATGTTAATATCGCAATAAAAAGGCCTTTTGCAGCTCATATAGTGAGTCGAGTAAGATAGTACGGTTAGGATGTGTGATTGTATGGAATAATACAAACAATAGAGAAGTAAATACGTATATTAACAAGAATCACATTACACTTCTACGTTTTGTTCTGTACTGTGTACATAAAACATTCAGAAGTTACTCTCGATATCGTATGAAACAGTCGAGATCCGAGAAAAAGACTTCGGGGTCCCGATCCGAACCGAAGTTCCGTCATTTGAAGATCTCTGCTGTAACGTATTTTCAGATGTTCACATCAAGACTATTTGGTAATATATTATTTAGAACATACTATTTTATGCTGTAAATGTTTATTTTACAAACACACTGATTTTTTCTTCTTCTTCTTTCTTTCCAGACCCTTAGTCAACGTTTATCATCTCCTTTGACGGTTGTGCTTCAAGAGAACTCAAGACTGCATGGATTAGTAGATAGGATATTCCGAGAAGTTGAGAAATTGAAACGTAAGTTTTTTTTTTCTTTTATTCATTTCTGATTTTGCATGTATTTTCTGGTCATGATTTTACCAAACTATTTGTAACGATAAGTAACGATTGTGCCCAACAGATGAAAAGCGAGTAACTTCTGTGTAAGAAATATAAAATAAAATCATGAAATGAAGCGACATTGGATTCTATTTTGTTCAAATTGGCTTTCCAGAAGAGATAAACTAAAGTAAAAAAAAAAAAAAAATTCTAACGTACCTCATGCAGAGAATCCTAACGTATTCATAATGCAGCTTTTCCTTTCTTGTGACAAAATACCTGTCATCTGAAGATGTGATCGCATAGTTTCGCGAAATATATATAACGACATTAGTGAAGGTATGAATTTGGTTACAAGAGAGAAAACAAAATTGCATTAAAGCAGATATTTTTTTATTTTCGGGAAACACTTCGCAGACAATATTTTTGCAGAAGAGTACATGGGTAAAGATTTGAATCCTTTCAGCACAAAATTTGTGAAATGTTTACTGAGCGGGTACTAAATAATGACTTTACTAAAAAACTGTAGCAACATATCAAAATATATACATAAAATGTACGAGAAAAGATTGACAGTTAACTAAATATTAAAATCAGCGTTATGGAGATATTTATTGTTAAATACTACAGGTATTTTTCGGTGTTTATGTTACTAGAAAGCTTAATTAGAATAAGTAAATACTGATTAATCTGGAAATTTGTAAAGAATATGCATACTCAGATTACTTTTAATGTAGTGCATCAGCCTTAATCGTGGTTTAAGATCTAGTTTGGTTCCACATTTTTTTTTAAGGGGGACCTGCATACCACCCCTGCCTCTTTGTATCCTTTACACAAGCCAACTTGTGTACTTTCAAGGTCGTACATCACGCTAATTTTTGAGCACCTTGCCTTGGGGCAGGCATGTCCCTAGAATTTCTTGGATTGCCGGAATTCCGGCACTCCAAGAAGCTCCTGTGTTCCATCAGTCAGAGACCTCTGGGGTTGCGAGACGGACTTCCACATATTGTTCGTGAGAAGCTAATTAGATTTAAATTAAAATTATTCAGGTAATCAACGCTGGAAATTAGAGCCAGTTAACTACACCATTATTCAGTTGAAGAAATGTGTTCAAAATTAATGAAATAATTGTGTACTTAAGGTAAATGTAAAGCAACGATCTCCAACAATAGATGGCAGCACTATATCTGTATATGTCTAATGTATTTTCATCGTTGCACGAAATTTCAAGGATCTTCCTAGAAATTCAAGCCTAGAGAGTTCAAACTTTTAGGGAAGAAAGTTCATAACTAATTCAAGAGTTCGATCGATGCAGATTTTTTATTTTCTTTTTTGTTCATTGTTGAAAGAGCTTCATTGCTATAAGTTTTGATATTCACAACAACAATCCAGCAATTTCAACAATGAAGAATAACGAAAATAAAAAATCGGCATTGATCGAACTCTTGAATTGGTTATGAACTTTCAAGAAAGTTGAAAGTCTCTTAAATTTGTAGGAGCAGTGTTGAAATTTCGTGCAACGATAGAAATACATTAGACATATGCAGAGATAGTGCTGCCATCTTTTGTTGGAGATTGTCGCTTTACATTAACCTTAACTGGCGAGGTGAAATATTCATAATAAGCGAATAGTTATTGGGAAATAAATAAATACAGAGTGTTTAGTAATTACAAATTATTAAGGTTGTTTAGACGTCCATGATTCGGATAAGCTATACAATTTTTATTGTGGTCGTTTCAGGCTTGGAACCAAAGTCAATAGGTTTGACAGTAGATCCATTGCAAATAGATCAGTCTGACTTCGATTGTGTGCTCTGTTGCCGAACGTTGTGGAGACCAGTGACGACCCCGTGTGGCCACACGTACTGCTGGATGTGTCTTGATCGCTGTCTTGATTATAGTTTTGCATGTCCGTTGTGTATGACATCATTGGCTGATGTAAGTTTGCGTTTTACTGTAGCTAGTTGTCTGATTACTTTGCCTAAGGTAACATCTTTAAGTTTGAAAAAAAAAACAACAACGTAATAGTTTCACAAGAAGAATACACGATGAAAAAAAAATGGTATTTTGAATTTTACTTTCGTGTACCATATCTTCTTGACCAAAGCTTTTGTTCTTTTATAAATTCCCTTCAATATAGATGTTATTTACCTTTCTCACAAGAGAACTTTGTGTATGGTAAATATTGAAATGAACACAGAAATATTGACAGCCACCGTGATGACACGAACCCGGATAATGCCCGAGCAGAAACTGGAAGATCTCGAGTTCGAGTCACAATGGTGTCATTTTTTCTGCGTTAATTTTAATATTTTCCTTAACTAGCTCAATACTTCATAATATTTTAAGTGAAGTTCATTACGGTAATTAAGCTACTAATTATAATGATGGTCTTGGTGCAGAAATGGTGTAACCCACAATTACATTTTTTTCACTTTTTGAAGTGTTTTTGCAACTCAAATTCATAGAAAGAGTAACGATTTATATACCAAAAATGTAACCCTAAGTTCTTCAAAACTTTGTTGGCAATAATAGTCGATTTTCAATGTACCTTTACCTTGCGGTCCCATTTTCTAAGCTAATTTGTAATGTGGGTTACACCATTTGTGCACCAAACCGCTCAATTTACCATACATAAGTTACTCCTAACACGCTGATCTATCATAAAAGATTTAAAGCAATCAAATAACGAAGTCAACAGCTCAGTAGAATGTTCCAACATGGCCTTAAGACTCAAACATTTAAACCCATTTTCGTAATCTAATTCATATTTATTTCTGACATATTACATCAGCATATTTTTAGATTATACATAGTCGTTTCCCATGAGTGCTGTCTATTTTAAGCGACACTTTCTTGACTCATGTTTGTCTTAGATGTGAAGACCTCACGAAAAGAACGTCCTTTGTCCATTTTATTGTTTTAAAAGTTCATACTCAACGTATACTTTCACAACAAATAAAGATTTTCTCGTAACAAACGGAATATGCATATTCTTTTCATGGATGATAATTTGTTCTAGAGACCCTTCAAAGAGCATACAGGTGCTTTCTTATCTCAGTTTGGCACGACATTGACAAAGCACGTTTTTTTCGTGTAGTTTTGATGTGTAAGTATTCTTACCGATATTTCAAGCCTCCTCGTGGATCGTTTTCAAGTTCAGTGAGAACGTGAAAAGGAAAATCAGAGGCAATGGATGGGGACGTTGTTTCTTTAGTGAGCGCCACGTTAGTTGAAGAATGTTAATAGTAGCTCCAATTCGAGGATTGCAGCTAAAACATTAATGAGGCATCATGACATCCAGGACATGTCTGGATACATCCGTAAAATTACTTTTGCCATTATTGGTCAACGCTAATGTTTTTTGTTAATTATCTATGTACGAGTAAAGAGAATATATGCTCTGATATTTTCCAAATAAAAAAGAACAGCAACAACAAAACACACATATAAAACCACATAAGGCCGGTCGTCCATTGGATCCGTAATCGGACGACTAACTGTATTCGTACGACTAATCCCAAAACATGAAAAACAATGCGAGACCGTACATTACACCGTACTTTGGTCGTACGAATTCAGCGAATTTCGTCAGACTAGCGACTGACGACTTGGGCAGAGTTCATACTACAAGCATTGGTCCTAAGCTCGTCCTTGTTGTGTTTCACAATGGATATTGACAAACTGAATAATGCGAGTTTATATGCAAAGGTTACTGTGAGACATGCGAAACAAAATGTATCACCATCGAGCTGTGCAAAGAAAATTATGGAAACTCTCCTAATTTTTGTCTTTTCGATTGTATTGGGTTCATCCAACTCCCGTCCTTTTCAGATATGAATTTTCCAAAAAATACATTTCACCGAAGTCCATTTCACACTTGCTAACGACCTAACAACCGGAGTGCATATCAATTCCACACGTAGTCGCCTCTAATGCAATCGCTTCCAATGGACGAGCCCAGTCGTCCGACTACGCATCCAGTGGTCCCGAGGGCTAAATGTTATTGTGAATTAAGAATTCAAAATCGTAGAAATAAGTATTTCAAAATATCTGTTTATATGAATGGCGTAAAGCCAGATTGAACCAAATGTTACGAACCAAATATTACAAAAACGAAAAATAAAGGTTTAGCTTGAACAAAATGGAAACACATTGTCAGTGTTTTCACAGTTTATTGGTGCTCCTACACTTTCGTTCTCAGAACATAAGTAGTGTTGCAAGTGAGGAAGCAGAAAACGCTTATAACAGAATATCAGCTGGAAATGGAACTGGTTCACTGTGGCTCTAAACCATCCATATATACTTTAAAGAAACAGTTTTTTAATAAAAAATATTTAGACACCGTAAAACAAGGAAAAAATCTATGCAAATGGTGTACTCAAAAAAAGTTTACAGTTAGTAAGTGCAATGGTATTTCTGCCAATATATTAACAAATACGAATATTAACCGTGAAGAATAAATGTCATGCTGCTGAAAAAAATGTAACTATTTGTTAGATTTCTTTTGATATCTTTTTAAAGAACTTTGGATATTATTCAGTTTCACATTCTGATAGAAAGTAAACGTATTTTTAAAATACTATTATTACATATATTTTACACATGTACTTTAGAAATTCATGACTGCCTTACTTGTTGGGTTAATTTTGATGTGGCTGCAGCCATATTCGGTAGAAAAACTAATCTTTAAGTTCGTTTCTGACTTATATAATTGCTTCTTTCCGGTATGATTTGTGATTGTAGCTCCTACACTCCTACATTAATTGGTCTCAAGCACCTCAAACTCGCGCTCTTTCGAAAGAAGTATTTAATTTTTATGTATGATATGTACACAGAAAGTTAATCATTTCTGATCATAAACTAACTGTGTATTTCTTTCTTTTTGTGTTCCACAGTATTTAGCAACAAGTCAAAAGAGTGTAACTGAATTGATTGAGTGTGTGTTGAAGATGTACCTGTCAAAGGAGTATGCTGGGCGTCAATACAGCTACTGCCAAGAACTGTCAGAACTGATTTTAACCGGTTTGGAAAGAGAACCTCAAGTGCCAGTGTTTGTGTGTACGACTGCTTTTCCGTTTGTGCCATGTCCTCTTTTTGTCTACGAGCCTCGTTATCGGCTGATGGTGCGAAGGTGTGTGGAAATGGGAAGTAGGCAGTTTGGAATTGCAGCATGTCTGTCCAGAGATGGACCGAAAAGGTAAATAAGTTGTTTTTTTACAATAAATCATGTTCTGATTACAATAAATTAGTTTGTTCTTTATAGAAAGTGCAATTAAGAGGCTTCAGTATTCTCGTTCCTACACTTTTTAGATTTTTCAAAATGACAAGCAACAATACACTTTTTTTTTAAAGCGACCCCAATAATGCTTAACAAAAACCTATCGAATGAACTAACCCACAATTTCAATGTGTTTCTTTTTGATGAGAATTTTCAACATCTGGGTTATTACGACATACTTTACGGGGTTTTGAAATTTCTCCTTTAAATGAAGATGTTTCAAAATCTGAATTAGTTCATCTGGTGGATCCATTTAGTGGGTGGATTTTATTGGAGTCGCTTTTGAAAATTCCAGTATCGTTCTTCATTTTCCCGGTATTTTTGAAGATCTAAAAAATTGTAGGGGCGGGAGTACTGAGGTCGCTTAAAACTCAGAGCGGAAAGACGAAATTGTTGCGTCTCTCTCAAGGCATCATATTAAAAATCATACCACCACACAATTTGGTATTCCAGTAAATTATTATCAATATGACCATAAGGTAAACACCCTTGTCACCATCTAGACCTGGATACATTGATAAAAACCGTTACCACAATGTCTTACATTTTCACCTTTGTCTTTTAACTCACCTGATGAAGATTAATTGGATTAAGTGAAATATTGTCTCCACGGTTTTTTTTTTTTTTAGGAATGTGTAGGACTTCTTCTTCCTCTTTTTTTGAAATTCATGATCAATTGTTTTGAAACGAGTTTTATTTTTAAAAAAATACAAAAAATTTAACCTTGAATTTGTCAATTTGTAAACGTTTCGTCCACTGAACTTCGTTGATCGATGAGAAACAAAAGCGAATCTTAGTTGCGGTAAAAAAAAAGCTGTGGACAGGAGAGAGGTTTGGAACGAACCAATTATGAGATAAATCACCTGTCTGTTTACTATAGATGTGACATTAGATTGTGGCGGATGATTCGACAAAGTGTACGTACCTCCTGCATATCTTTGTTTACAAAACGGGCCCAGCTGGCTCATTGGTTCTTGGGGTCCTCGGTTCAATCCCGGCTCGTGCTATGTGGCTTTGTGGTGGACAAACATCGTCTGTTTTCTCAGCGTTCTCCCGTTTCCTCGCACTTCCTTCATTCCACCGATTCTGCCATCATCATCCAAAGTTGCTTAAAAGCTTTTAAAAATTTCAGATTCTTTGCATGGCTTTCAATGGAAGCTGGTAAGATGGATCCGCCACGATCTTGCGAAGCATTTACAGTGTGCGAAAATTTATTCAGTCATTTTGACAGTTTCGACATTATTAAATCATGTGTGCAGCTATATTTACATTATGAAATATGTTCTTTCAGGTATGCTGACTACGGAACAATGTTGGAAATTCGTGACTGGCTTATGATGGGTGATGGCTGCTCCATTTTGACAACCATTGGTGCGAAAAGGTTCCGTGTGTTGCATCGCGGGGAGAAAGATGGTTATGATACCGCACAAGTGCAGTTCCTTCGTGATCAGCCAATTACATCAGACCAAGAGACAGGTGAGTTACGCTTGAATATTCTGTACAAAACTACCGTTACTGAATCATTGTGTCATAATCCAAGAGCAACAGTTGTTTGGTTGTGGTTAGAAATCTCTGTTTATCGATGTCACGCCATCTTGATTCGCTTAAAGTAGTCGTTTTCAACTTTGGTAGGCCTCAAGGACGTGCAAATGGACACAGTTTAATGAATGAAAACATTAAACTAAGAAGTAAAAAAAAAAAGTACTACATTGTTCTGAGTAAAATGAAACTATATTTTCTGATGTAGATTTAGAATATTTGTAATTGATAAACGAACAGCAAAGAATGTAAAATTTGTTGCTTTACAAAATAAAAAGAAGCACATAAAAAGCAATAATGTGTTTGATAATATGTTTTAGTGAATCTTCCCAGCATTATGAATACCACTTCTGATTTAATTATTATAGTAATTTCTTGCACGGGGCTATTTATAAATGCACTTATATTTTGTCGCAGATTTTACAATACCGCCTAAGTCGCAAAATGTAAATTTTACAGAAGGAACAAAAAAATTGCACTAAATTTGTATTGAAGTCGCTGTATTACTTTTGTCGATATTACACCACTATCTGTTGGAGAAACGAAGAAGAATTTCAGGGGTCTTGACAGAATACGAGTTGAAACACGCAGAATGGTCATTTTTGCCAAAAGTGGCTGTTGGGCGGTGTTGTAAAATTGGCAACGATTTATTTACTGTACAGTTGTTGATTGTAGTCCTAATGATTGGCAATCAATTTACGAATTATATACAATGGAAATGTAATGGTTCGCTGTTTCCAAAACTTCCTCAGAATAAATATAAAAAAAAATATAAATCTTGTAATTACTTTATGTTGATGTATGGAAGTTGGAAAAGAGCTTCACTGTAAACCCGAAACGTGGAAGTTGGAAAAGTGCTTCACTGTAAACCAGAAACGCGGAAGTTGGAAGAGAACTTCACTGTAAACCAGAAACATGGAAGTTGGGAAAGAGCTTCACTGTAAATCCGAAACATGCTTTGAATATTTTGTTAGTAAATCGGAAGATAATGGATAAAGATAATATTTTTTTTAACATAATAATATCTTCGCACGCCAATTTCTTAGTGTTATGTTTGTACTTTTTGTGTGTTACAAATGTGAACATTCAACGTACTCATCTAAAGAACTAATTCGTCAGATACATTTATTTGAATTTGAAGTCTTTCCAGTAGCGTACTTAAATATGCTTGCGAAACTTCCTTCAATTTTCTAATATCATAAATTGATTACGAAAAGGGAAAATGGAAGCCAGGGTGTGTTAAGAAGGTGGGGAACAGGCAGGGTTTGAAGCAATGGAATGCTTAAAGTAGATAACAGTTTACAGAGGAAAGTTTGTTGCGTAGTTTCATATGATAATTTTTAAGAAAATAAAACCGGGGAGAAGAAATAAAGTGGGATTATTTTCTTTCTTAACGGGAGGTTACACTTCGACATCGAAAACTGGGAATCGAACCTGGGACTGCTTTCCACGAAAAGAACTGCTGCAGCCATTTCTCTACCGGGAGACCGATTAAAATTGTGTACTGTGTAATAGAAATATGAAGTAAAGAGCAATCTAGAATTATCCATTGCTTACGTGAGGCTGTTGTTTATTTTGTAGGTATCCGAGATCTCCATGATCGAGTCCTAAAGAAAGGGAAAATGTGGTTCAGTAGCATCGCCTCTGCGCTGCAATTAGAAATTGTACGTACTTTTGGCACAATGCCGGAGACTGAAGAAGACTGGATCTGCCTACCTGATGGACCAGCGTGGGCGTGGTGGTTATTGGCTATTCTACCTCTTGGCCAGCAATTGCAGGTAAGGTTCTAGAATGCTTGCTTTGTAAAAACACTAGTTAGTTGCCAATGTTATTCTCGCCTTTCTTTTTTACACATTTCCTTACGTCATGTGTAATTCTTCCCTTACGAGTTGGAATTTCGATTCTTCCCAGACACCTCCTCTCCTCTTTGTCTTCCAATTCTGATGTTTGTTGTAATTTCGATTTCCTTCGACGTTTATCTTCATTTCAGCTTCTTATTATTTGAGGGGGGATGTTAAACGGTGTTTCATTCGCTGCAAGAAGCAGCATATCACCTGCAATTCTAATACATTTGATATTTCTCCCACCACCGTAACTTCTCCTTCACCTCTGAAGCATCTCTCTACAACTTCTTCCAGATATGTATCATATAAAGCGGTCGAAACACAACATTCGTCTTTTACTCCTCGACCTCTTGCTGTTTTGTTGAGTTTTCGTTTACTTTTACCCATATCTAGCTAACTCTGTGGCTTACGGAACTCGCAAGTTCATCACCGCAGTAACAAACATTCGCCATTGGATTCAGATCCTCGACATCATCAAACCAGTTTTCATTTTCAACATCTACTTCTCGAAGATCTCTTTTACTATTGTCATCCCAGCGACGTCTAGGTCTTTCCAACGACCTCTTTCCTTCCGGCTTACCAACCAAGATAGAACATAATCTTCGTTTTTCCCCAATCCGAGCTACATGGCCTGCCTGCCCATCTTAGGCTTAGTGATTTCATTATTCTTGTAACGTTCATTATGCAGTCTCCTTTATTCTCCGATCAGCTCGTCCCGTTTCGGATCATATATCTTTCTCAAGGCCTTATTACGAACACTCGTAATTTTTGTTCATCCGCTATCCGAACTTTCGCAACCGTAAAGTATTACCGGCAGAATAGCCGTTTTGTATGTCATCAACTTCCTTGATATTAGTCGCTAGGTTAGGAGTTTCTGCACTGAACAGAAATATGCGTTGCCCGATGCTAAGCTACTTTTTATTTCATCCGTTACCTCGTTCTTGCTTGTGACTTATGATCCCAATTTATTTACTTTTTTTATGATCTCGTTCTGAATTCTTATGTCTCTGTTTCCTTCATCCTGTGTCCCATCGTACGCTGCTACTAAAACATCGGTGTTGCTTTGTAGCGCATCTACACTGTCCCCTATTAAATCTACATCATCCGCGCATATGAACAGTTGGTTTAAGCCATTCAATGTTAGTCTCTTTTTGTCCTCTTGTATTTTTAGAATCGCAGATTCTAACGCTTGAAATAAGCTCGTTATTTCAATCCGCTTCGAATCTCGAAACTTCTAACAATTATTACCAACACGTATTCTGCTTATCGGGTCACTGAGACGCTTCCTTAGTAGCTGAACAAGTTCGGAATTCCAAATTATACCCTCATTATCTGATTTAAATTAGGTACCTTGATAAGTCTGAAGTCGATCTTTTCTTCCCACATTTATCGTCTTGAATACTTGTATTAGAATTCCCCGCTTGACTCGATCGAATGCTTCTTCAAATTAACAAATGCCATGTAATGACATTGATTTTATCGCCGTATATCCTGTTTTCACAGTATCGCAAATGGTTTCATATTGATATTCTGTTACCAGGGGTGTAGTGCAGCCAGAAAACTGTAATTTTATTGTTTATAACAATGAAATAAATACATTGTTTTAATTTTTAACGTAAAACAACAATCAGAAAAATACTTTTTTAAAAATTAAAATTCGAATTGTTGTAAATAAAAATATTTTGATATTAAAGAGTGAAAAGTATGTGACCGGACCGGATGAAGTTGTCTCCATTTCAACTTTGGAAATTATTTCTTCCGTGTGAGATGTTCACCATTATGACACAGGAAAGTCCAAGCACAGCTGGGAGTTGTGGTTCTCTCCAGGTAGTTTCGAGAGAGAACATCGACATCAAGAGTGGAAGCTGTGTGATTGGGAAGCGGGTCGACTGGGTGGCGCAGTTGGTAGCGCATTGGGACGGTAACCCAAAGGTCCCAGGTTCGATCCTCCGTCCAGTCACATACTTTTGACTCTTTAATATCAATTGTATCTGTACCTACAGAGGCAGAAAAGATCGGATGTTGCGTCCGTTTCAACTTTGGAAAAAATATTTTGATTTAATGTTTTAAAGCAGATTAGTAGTAGCAGTATAGTTGTAGCGTAAGTAGTAGTTGTAGTAGAAGTAGTATTGCGAACGTATTTTACTCATCCCGCACCAACGGACGGGTACTTTGGTTAATCGATAGTTAAAACTATTGTAATTCATGTACGGGACGTAACAATGACAGAAGAATTTAAAGGAATTTTCTTTTGTGTTATTCCAGGTTGGAATTCTCGCAACAACCAGCTTAGAGAAGCGACTTCGTGCTATTGACAAAACCCTCGACCACATCCACAAATTGGAGAGGAGGGAGGACCGCAAACCCAAAGTGGAAACGAAAATCGATTCATGACAAGGACAACGTTGTCTTTCTCAACAACCAGAAGAAGAGGAAGAAGAATATTCGTGATGTCGAGA
Organism: Lepisma saccharinum; assembly: GCA_022664845.1. Classification (NCBI taxonomy): domain Eukaryota; kingdom Metazoa; phylum Arthropoda; class Insecta; order Zygentoma; family Lepismatidae; genus Lepisma; species Lepisma saccharinum. Next base: position 59,460 of record JAGDQP010002084.1, read on the forward strand.
GGCTGTTAAAAATAAAAAAATCCTGTATCCTAATACAAAGAAACTTTTTTTTGTCTATGTTTATGAATAACCATCAATCAATCTTAAAACTCAGGAAAAAAATATATGTGAATTTGGATGTTTTAACTATGAGAGTAGAAACAAGAAACACATGCATAATATGTACTAAACGTACACATTTTATTTTTATTTTTCACAAATGCAAATAATGCAAGAGACATGCAAATAGAATTATCAAACAGGTCCCCATTCTTATTATCCACATTCATCGTAAAATATTTCTTGTACCCAAGTAGCACACTCACGTGGAAAAGACGTCATATTTTGGTCGAAAAATACAAAATTACGTCTTTGTAATGAAATCTACGTCGCTATTACGTGACATTTTGGTCTTTTAATCGACGTAATTCTGTCATGTCTCATCCTCTAGTTTTTAACGACATGCTGTGATAGCGACTGCGTGATCCTGGCCAATGTAGTTGCTGTAAAACAGTGAACTTGTCGGATTCAACTGTTTTATGTATGCCGTTGCTTTCTACAATGCGGTTAAAATACAAAAGCACCGGGATCAAGCGATTGTTTTGCGACATATTGTTTTATTTGTATGTTTATTTGAAACAAATAACGACAGGAACCAACTGTCACTGGAGGAATTTTACATACGTCGTTCGGTTTGTGACATTTACCCGTCATATCGACGTCTTTTGCATCAATTTTCGACCTAAAAATGACGTCATTTTGACGTGGGTGTTCTGCTTCGGTATTAAAGTGGTTACATTGAGACAGTTCATTAAAGTAGTGATAAGATATCGTTAGGACATTGAGCTCACAGAATATCTTCAACATACTTATTCAATCGTTGAAGCTATCTTTCGACATAATAATAAACAATATTTTCATTGGTTTTAAAGATAATTACTTTCGTCTTTTCACATATGAGAGCAGTATTGGCTTGAGTACGACCCTACAGTTACAGTGTATTTATATACTTCTCTATATGTGCATGTTAAATATATTTGCAATCATAGAATTACAAATAATAATGATACCAGTAAAATGTATGTTTCTCAAGATCACGATTTTAACATTGGCCCTTCTAGATCTAACCTCTTGTTTATGTAAAAGTGTACTACAAGGAAGTTATACAACGAAAAAAAAATCACGACTGTTAGAAGTGATATAAAACGTTAAAATTCTCATCTTAGGATAATTTGTTCCTGCAAATTTCCACCTCTGAAGAACATATCGAATTATTAAAATTAAAACACGAAATAACAAAATTAAATGGGGCACTAATATATTTGTTTTGCAACGTATTTTTCTTTTAAAAAGGAACTTGTAATGTTACTCATAATCTTGATTCTACTCTCATTGAAAGGTACTGATCCATACAAAATAAATGTTCTCCAAATGTCTGTTCTGAGAAGAAGGAAAATAGAAACTTTACGTAACGCCTACTTGAAGTCTGTATCAAAGAAAAACTGTATTGTGGTATAAAATGTTTTTTTTTTTTATTTATTATCTTTTTAAAGCTATTTAAAAATGTGTTGTAAGAATTAGAGACTAGCTGTAACCATTGTCATTTATTTCCCTTTATAATGGTGTATCACAGAAGATAGGGAGAATTACAGATTATGGAATACAGTTCATTCAATTTGTTGTGCATAATTATATTCAATTTCGTCTTTGGTATGTTCTGATTCGTTCACATGTTTTGAATTGAATAGATAAACTTTGAATAGTGTATTCCATGAACTGTGTTTATTCCCTAGATTATCTCTTGAGATATACACACGTAGCTTATTCCACTATTTGTTTCGTACATTTGTGTAAGCAATAATGTTGTCTCGAAGAATTAATTACGTTAGTAAAAATATTTCAATGATGTCATAATAAATAGTCCAGGAAAATTTGGGATGGAAATTTGTAGACTCCCATTCCTTTGTTTGTTTGTTTTTTTGCAATGCATACGTATGACTTTTCATTCCAAAAACCGGTATGAAAACAACTCCATTAAAATCTGTGATTTTTTGGCATTATTTTGGTATTGTTACAGACGAAATATATTGTGTAGAATTAAGATAAATAATGCATTGAACAATCAGTCACTTTTACCGGAGTTATTGTTCCGTGCAAAGCACATTCTCCGAGCAGGGATCAGTAACGAAAAGTGGTAAAATATCGTTTACTTGTTCCATAAATTGTTTTTAACATATTCGAGGACATGCGAAGGAGTTTATTGAAAAGTTTCTGCGTTAATTTCCTTTCCTGCTCCTCACTAGTAGCTAGTCTGACACTGTTACACGAAAGCGTTTTCTTTTAAATTTACAATTGATACTTCAAATTTACTGTTAACATTTGTTATACTTGTCAAAATAACGAAGGAAACAGTAAACAGGTTAAATATTTATTAGTTTGAATTTGAATTTTATTTATGGTCTTTAGGCATCTAAGGCTTAGGCCGGGATTGGAGAAGGAAAAGGACTCGGGAAGGTGTCGGCCAGGGACTACAACGAAGATGCTATTTCGGCATTTGCTTAGTGTGACTAAGGAAAAAGCCTGGAAAAACGTCAGTCAGGGGGTTATTTCAATTGCGGAATCTGACAGAGGTCTTCACGTTTACAATTGCTTCGCTATTTCAAGAATCTCCCTTCAGCGTTGCAATTTCTTCTGTGCTTTGAACAAATATTTGTAGCTGTTTAGGCAATGTTGTCAGATGGAAATTTCTATCAACCAGTTTTGTGCATGTCTTTTATGTATCATTGGTTCATACCGGGATAGACTAGGGAAGATAATATGTAAAGAACGTCGGCCAAGGCCTATTTTGAAGATACCAAATTTGTATCCCCTATTCTCACTACACCACGAATGCAGCGGTATCTATAATATGGTACTTTCAATACCGTTCTAGATGTATAACCTAACCTTAAAATTTTAAGTTGGAATATAGCTTGGGTAAAGGAAATTTCAAAGAACAGTTATCTTAATACATGATGACGCTATAAGAGGAGTTGGATTGAAATGTAGTATACCTGTTTGCTTAAATAAAATTAACGGCTATTGGACAAACTCGAAGTAAGTGCATATACTGTGTTAATAAACAACAGCACTAACATTCTGCCATCAAAGGTAAAACTTTATCAGGCAAATACATTGTAAGTCATTCATCTTAATTGAGCAGTCGAGTGGAAAAAGGATAAAATGCTATTAACAAGGTTTTAGGAGGTGGGGGGGATGTTCACAGCCCAAACTATAAGTTCAATTGGAAGGAAGACTCACTATTAGTATTATTTTTTTTTTTCAAAAATTCGGAAAATTAAAAAAAAA
>JAGDQP010002084.1:62886-109945 GCA_022664845.1 Lepisma saccharinum
TATATATATATATATATATATATATATATATATATATATTGAAATACAAGTTTCTGTCTATTACAATATAATACTACTAGCCAGGAGTAAAGTATTAGCATCTCTGAAGCAAAGTACAAACTATTTAGTAATTTATTAAGGATTTAATTTGTCGGTATAGTATACTTTTCCTACTCCACTGTTCAATTCAATTCAGTGCACGAAGATGGCAGTTCACTTTCATATTCAGTTGATGGTAAAATTGCCAGGTATAGAGCAATGAAAATATTTATTTTTATTTCAGAAAAATGATTTATGTTATCAATCGAATTCGTATAAATAATACAATAGTTGCGAACTAAATTTTTAACATTGTATTTGTTTAAAGGCAAATAGTGGTGGATTCAATGAGAATACAAAACACAATAATAGCACTTGACGCAAAGATCAGCACTAAGACAAGGAAGACTATGCTGTTGATTAGAATTAAGCTGAGAAAACGTATATTTATGCAAAATATATATAATTGTTGTTGCTTTAAACAGACTTCAAGTAGCGCAAATGTCTTTATCTTTGTTCCTGTAAGAATTTCCTTTTGAATCTCATCATAAAAATTCCTGTTCTTATTCTATTATCGTAGCTATTCCACACATGTTTAACTACAATTTCACGTAAATATTAAAACTAAGAGATTGGTGTGAAAAACTTTATGCAGAAAAAAATGTGCTGTAACTTAATGTTGTGATTTCAGTGACAATGTTATTTATATTTTTTAAAAAAATAATTGACGATCTATTCGATAGAACACGGCTTCTATTGGATGATAATACGATGTACATTCTCTTGAAAAAAGTTTCTCTTTTTTTTTTTTTGTTGATTAGAAATGAAAACATGTATAAGACTGATTGTAGTTATTTATGCAGTAGAACTTGGCTAAACTATTATACTGTACTTCCATTACTGTAAAAAATAAAAGTGTTGCTTTAATCAATTGAAAACTAGATTTCATAAATTTCTGGAAAATAGCCATGACGTTTTTTTTTTATTAGTCTCTCCCTATTCATTATTTTGTAGTTAAACGTAATCAGTACATTAAGAAGGAAAATTATATCCAATGAGCGTTGAGAACTTATCCTTCCGAATTAAAATGTTGAGTTTTACTCTCAGAAGTTGCAAGTAACCAGTGAGAAATTAACTATAATTTGTATATGAGAAAACGTACTTTTTTTAGTACTTACATACCCAAGACAACTATAAAATAACATTTACCCACAAATATCTACATTTTGCGAATATACACTGTAAAAAAAAAGGCTGTTTGTGCCAGAACGTCTTTATATTTGTGGAATGAGCACTTTGAGAGTAATATTTTGCCAAAAATATTGATAGTCGGTGGAAATACACTGAACAACGAGCGATTTTTACACCTAACCTTGAAATTCTGAGGCTATGAACTAAAGTAAATTCGGCAGCGGGCGGTAAGTCGACTGTAGTCGATCACGGCAGAATGGGTGTTCAAAATACTCTTTAAACATGTTGGTATGTGAGTTCTTTTCAGTATGCTTAATGTCTATGCCTTCAAATGCTCATCGGAACAACTACTTAGGAGCAAAATCTTCAACAAGTTTCAGATTTCATTCCTTCTTGCAACTGCTTCCGTGCAGGGTCACGAGATGGCACCAAATAGCTCTAGAAAAAAGAAAAAGAAATAGAGCAGGTTGAAAGGCACAAAAATGACAACTCATATTTTCAAGAAAATGTAAGCTAATACTTACTTGTTAGTAATGACAAGCGTTGTTTTTAACGTAACATTAGGTCTTATAGGAGGAAGAACACTAGAAGGGAGTGATGTTCGTTCTTAATTCTTAGGTCTGCTGCAAGCCGAGAAGAGGAGAGGGGTCCATGTGTACCTTTCAGCTGACATTCCCACCAATTACACAGTTTAACAAAAAAAAAAAAAAAAAAAAAGCTCCGAACAATGACAATCGTTCACAACTTTGTATTTCTAAATCCCACACCATCAATAATCATCGTGTATGAAGGGTTCTGTAATAGCTTTAAGGTTAATATAAAGCCAAGATGTATGACAAGAGATGGCAGCACTATCTCCGTATAAGTCTAATGTATTTTTATCGTTGCATGAAATTTTAATGCTGCTTCTACAAATTCATGCCTAGAGAGTTCTAACTTTCAGGGAAAAAGTCCATAACCAATTCAAGCGTTCTATCCGTGCCGATTTTTTAATTTTCTTTCTTGTTCATTGTTGAAATCGCTTCATTGTTGTTATGGATATCCAAACCTATAACAATGAACAAGAAAGAAAATAAAAAAATCGGCACGGATAGAACTCTTGAATTGGTTATGGACTTTTTCCCTGAAAGTTAAAACTCTCTAGGCATGAATTTGTAGAAGCAGTATTGAAACTTCGTGCAATGATAAAAATACATTAGACATATATACGGAGGTAGTGCTGCCATCTTTTGTTGGAGATCTTTGCTTTATATTAACCTTAAAGTTCACTGATGGAGCCATCAGCACTAGATTTGTCCTTAAGAAACCACAGAGCCTGCATTGGATGGAACAACCCTTACTACAGAGCCTGCATACACCCATAAACGAAAAGAAAAACGACCTAAAGATGATCATCACGGATGTACTTACAGAAGGAGATGCTTCTACGAGAACTTCCATACTGCAACTGCTGTTGATAACGATTAAGTACTCTTATCAGAGCTTGAAATAGATTTTTTTTTTTGTTGAGGGAACGCAAAAATTTTCCCCATGGTAACTACGAATTAAAAAAAGAATGTAACTTCCAATTTTTGGCGAATTATGTTCGTCGTTCGTAAATACAGTAGTAGAACCATAGCGTGTGGAAGAGAATGTGAGAAAACTTCGATAACTGGCCATTTAAAAAAGCACAGGAGACGGCGAAACCGCTAAACAGCAGCGCTGCTATCGTTTTAGCTCCCGATTTGTTGCTACCAAGCTGATTCCCAGTCCCAGGTGTTCTGTACTGCAGACAGTGTACGCTTCAGAATTTTGAGCGTTCTTTCATGTTTTTTTTTTTTTATTTTTAAAGCACAGTTCTGAGTTTTGTTTTTCGAATCTTGGTGTGATCATCACTTAAACACTGATTGTTCAATTATTCTATTCAGTGCTCTTTCGTGCGTATGTGCGTGTTTCGTGCTTTTGAGAAGAACCAAAGTTCTGTGAGTTTCGTATTTCAACTTACCCAACTTCATGAAAAAATTCATGATCAAAAGTCAAGGATTGAGATTGATTAGAATTGTTGACAACAAACAGAAGCTAAAAAAGAAACTGAAAGAAATGGGAAGGAACTTCCAAAATAGAGGCTATAACAGAACTAAATATGGTCAAATCTACACTAACGAAACTTCTCGAACAGACTACCAGAAAGGAAACACGAAATAAACAAAGAGGAAATAGAATATTCTTTTCTCTAACTATGAAAACACAATAAAAAAAAACTGGTCCAAAAGTTTTGGAACAACATCAAGAGAGAATACAGTAAAGAAGAGTGGTGGACCAGAATGTCACACGAAACACCAATGATAGCTTACAACGTTACAAGGGACCCCACAGTCTGAGACGATTGCTGACTAAGGCAACCTTTTCAAGGTGAGAACTCAGAAAAACCAAGACCCAAAGAATTAGAACTAACCCCCCTCTCCCCACAAAAACAAAATTAAACCACACACATATAATTGGGAAGCACTGAATGGAATTATTCCAATATATAACAGAGCCTACTTAGGACTGAACCTACAAAGAAACACAAATCTAACACCGACCGAATGCCTGGTCGGTACCGAAAAAAAAACTGTCAGGGACACATGGCAGTACATCTTCATACAATTCACAAAAATTAAAATTACAGGACCCTGCAAATGGGCCAAACAATAAGAAATCAGAAGAAAGAACCCCCCGGGGGAGGTCAACCTTAAACAGGATAAAGAGGGTATATAGGCCCTTCTAAAAGAATAACACCAACACTGTCACCGCTGGTGATATTACAGATGAATAATAATAATAATAAAACAAACGACATGACCACCAAGACTGCCTTACACAAAGGAACGGCAATCACAACAATACGGAACGATTGATCGAAATCAAATTACCAAAACAAAGAACAAAACGCTTTTACCAACATTACAAAAATAATTATAATTATTATAATAATAAAAATAATGACAACACAACCACTGCTTGAACAATATACATGCCTAGATAACCAGAGGCCAAAATGACAATACAAAATGCAACCATACGGTAATAGAAACCAAATAATAATAATAACCAAAGAAATAGAACGAACCCAAAACCTTTCAAATCCTACCCAGTTTTGGGGGACCCTCTGAAAGGGAAAATTATATCGGGAAACAATAGAACGGGAGACAAGGGACCGAATGAGCTCTATTAATAACAAATTAACCGATAACACTATTAACAATAATAGATAGAAACATTTTCAAACAGTTTGGAAGAGAGCCCAATCTCATTTGGGACCCACCTGACTACAGGGCTCTAAAAACTCTTTAAAACTGAGAGAGTACATGCACTTGAAAATGGGAAATAAACCTACTTTTCGGAACCCGAAGGACTGATACATACAGAGTGGAAATGGAACTAAATAAGGACTGTCTAAAAACTTACAAGAAGGAAAAGAGAGAGAAATAAGGAAGGAAAATAATAAGAGAGGAGGGTGAAACTACCCAAAAGAGAGACCTTACAACTTATGAATATTTAATAGCAAGTGTGTAAGGAAGGACCGGGCTCCGGGCTTCACATTAATCAAAGAACGGAATTAAGGACATACCTACCTCACAACACTGTGTTGTATATTACCTGGATGGCTATTTAATTAGACATGCATCTAAATTTACACAATGCAGGCAATGTATACAATCTCTGCAGAAGATACCAAACACATTCGCTGAAGACCGAGTAACACTGCTGACGAGAATAAAGGTTTTTAGCACTGACGTTTTAGCACCTCAAACATCCATCAGATGAATTTCACACTCTGCTTTGGCAACTTGAAAATACTATTACACGAAAACTTTGGGTCGTAGGAATTGTTGTGGGGTGAGAGCAGGAGGAAACAACTCCGTGAGGAACTTTTGGACGAGCGGTGGAGTCTCTACCTTCTTGAGCATCCCTCTGTTTTCATCGACTGGCCTTCTTCAGTGCAGGGATGGAAATTGTTGAAATCGAAAATATCGAACGCAAGCATTAAAATTACCGTACACACACTTTCAAATAATAATAATAATAATTTATTATTATAAATGTATTAATATTTTATATATAAATATATATAAACAAGTGATACTGTACGATCCTCTTCACTATTTTACGTTCAGAAATATTCAGAATGACTACAAATGCGTAAAATCTAAGAAATTTGATCCGTTTCAGCTTTGGTGACTGTGGAATGAATGTAATCGTAGTTATATTTGACATTCATGTGGAACAATGCCTTCGCTCAGAGCAGAGGACAAATCTCCCTACACATGATGATGAAATTTACGTATCAAGGTTCCCATTGTAGTGTTACTCTCGTATTGTGAGACCGAGCGGCCATTGCTGAGTGGTAGATACTTGTAGTTGGCTTAACATTCGGGAAGTCCTGGGATCGATCCCGGCGACCGAATATCCTGAGTTTTTTTTTCAGTTTTTTCCTCAGTCATACCAGCAAATGCTGCTACAATATACGCCCTGGCCGACTACCTTCCAACATCCTCAGTAGGTCAATGGTCTCGGTGGGTCCAGTCGGTCAGTGGGTCAAATTTTCATGTACCCACGCCAACTCTGTGGGATTGGGTTGCAGTATTGAACATGTAATGGAAGTTATACCAAAACTAATATTTCATTATATTCTTTGCCGTTTCTTCATTCGTGCGAGAGAGATTCGTCACAATCTAACCTCATCCAGTACAGCTAAGAAAGTTCGAAAGCTGTCAAAAGTTGTCTCTCCATAATAATTATTTCGAAGAAATTTTCTAGGGGTAAGTACTTAAAATATTTATCGTATTCATTCATTAATGTATGACGATTCTTAAGATATTTTCTTACATTAAAAATTCGCTTACTTTCTCAACAAACAGACAGCTGCTACATTCCTTTACGCATGCTTTTGGCAGCTCAGCTTTGTACTTCGGGAGCTAAATCTGCACTAGCGCCGCGGTGTGGCGGCATCGCTGAAATACGCGAGATTGTTCACTTATTTCTTTCCACACGCTATGGTAGAACTATTACGGCAACTTACTTTCTGCAGTGTTTGCACTTTTATGACTTGCTAATCAACGTTTAAACATGGTTCTGATTTTCAATTTGTTCTTTCTTCGTTCCGAGAAGCAACAAGGAAATATTTTCCCCCACTTTCTTGCACAGGTATGTGTTTGACGAGGGAGGTGAGAAAGTGTTTCACATATTTCCCGCGGGAACGATTCAAGACTGTAGGTTTATTACGAGTCAATTGGATAGAAATTTCCCATAGCAATGACAGACAGCAAACCATTCTTGAATTGCCACTTACTCGTCTGATCCACATGAAGTAACAGGTATGCAATATTTCTGAGTGTTTTAAGCTTTCAAAGAATTTCAGCAAGTGGTGACAAAGGGGCATCCCTCACGTTCCCCCTAGACACACATTTCAGTTTACTTGGGGAACGGCAATACCCTGAGTTCCCCCCCACCCATTTCCAGCATTGCTCTTATCCCAAGAATATATGTGGAAGTATTTTTGGGGATAAAACAAATGACACTCACTACATCAGCAATCAGTTTGCATGACTCCATTGGGCTCCATGATCAATACCAGCGAACTTGGTTGGGTACAAGGGAGATGGAAGCATTCTTTACAACGGAAAAGTGCAACATTTATTTCTACCGTAAAATATTTGTGAATAACATTTATTTGAATTTTTTTTATCAAGTGTTTACTACATTTTTCGGTGCACCCATTTTTCTAGTCACTTTCTCCATCAGTTGGAAGAAGGTAACAAATCCACAATTTTCTTTTTAAATTTTACAAGCAAAAATACAGTACAAATTGTCTGAGGATCAGAATAATATTTTAAACATTCAGTTAAAAAAAAGTAGTATCTCAATACAGAAAGCCCTATTAAGGCAGGGCCATTCTCGCGCAGGCTCATTACTCCTTAAACAGTAAAATTATTCCTTAACCGTAAATAACATGGATGTAAATATGGTAGACGCATTGACTGGCCCAATACAATTAAGCTGGGTCAACTTGACGCCGGTTTTCGATTAAGTTTGCCTGGTAAATTGGGATTAACTTGCGTCTTATTGGTTGGCCTATGCCTGGGCGTGTGGAAGCAAAGAATGGATGAAGATAGAGCTAAGGAAGAGAGGAGGAGATTGGAATATTTTAAATATGGTATTGTACGGAACGTGAAGCTTAGTTGTTGTTTTTTTTTAATCAATTACACCTGCCAGGTACTCGTGGCTTGTGTTGGCTTCAATTTCGGGCCGCTAGAAGTAGATCCGTCTCGCATATCTAAATCCATGCGTAAATAAGACTACAAGCGGCTGTTTTCCAATTGCCAATTTGCGTATTAGTAGCATGTCGGAAAGATAATACGGAGAACCTGGGGCCTAATCCTAGTGTGGTTTTCTTTGTATTATTTTTTTTATTTAAGGAAAATAAATTTTCTCCTTTTTATATATATACACGCATTAGGAAATTTAATAAAATGAGTGTCTAGTGTCTAACGGTACGTGGAGGTTAGGTAAGTCAGGTACGGTGTTTTTTTTATTGCACACTCGATTAAATCGTGTTTTTCATGCTTTCGAAAACAGGACTTTCTACGTTGAGACGCTAGTCTAAAAGAATAAATAGGAAATATTTTATAGTTTTTTTTCTAGTTTTCCTCAAAACAGATTTTTTGATACACCATATTTCCTACTTCCTACAGCCAATTCAATTGTTATAGTTCAGGGGTGGGTTGCAAAATAAATACTTAAGTGTTAATCTGACTTAAGTCAGACCATCGAACTTTACGTAATACTGGAGTGGCTACTTAAATAAAAAAAAATGGGCCGCACAGAAATAAGAAATGTTGAGTACGGGGAGAGAGATAAAAACTGAATCGTTCTTCTTTTGTTTTTTGTGTTATTTTTCTTCTCTTGTATGAGGTTCGTTATGTATAATGTAGATGTATGAAGAGATAGAGCTCTGATTAAAACGTAGTAGTGTGCAATTCACCTGTGTAGTTTATTTTGCAAGGGTAAACACTAAAGGTTTTAGTGTATTACCAACAAGAAACGTATAAAACTGAGTTAGAACTGAAAATTTCGTCCACATTGGATTAGACTGGAAGTGGCCATAAAGTGTAAATATTTGCTCTGGCGTCCATCTTTCGACACTAAGTAGTCACTTCCAGTATTATGTAGAGCTCGATGGTCTGACTTAAGTCAGATTTTACACTTAAGTATTTTCTTGCAACCCAGCCCAGTTCTTCAAATTGTGATGACTGGAGATCTACGTAATCCTTCCTATATTTCAGCAGATGATTTGTTTTTAAGATAACGAACTAATTTATTTAAAACTGACGGCTGCATTGCCAAATATCATGTCTTGGCAGAAAAGACAAAAATACCTGAGACGATCTGTAGAGTGTTTGCATAGATATTGCAACGTGTAATGATTAATTCTTTAAGTGTGGAATATAAGAAGGGAAAAAAAGAGAGGGCCTTGCCAAAACAGAAAGCAAGGTTCTCATCATCAATAATAAGGAAGGGGTAGGAAAACATGATGTTACGAGGATTGCTCACTGTTTATTTACTTATCTCAAGCAGTGGCGTCATTTAGGGGTCTGGGAGGGCCAATTGAGCCCCTCATAAAATGGAAATTGTCCTTATCAATCAAGAATATGGTATCTTTAAAATGTTGAAATCATTTTGAAACAATCTTACCATTGTTGATTATATCTAACTGGAAATTTTCATTGTGATGCAATCTATTCTTCTACTGAGATTTATAAAGGCGAACACGTTGCTTCTAAGAACACGAACTGTTATTAAGGTGGGACTCGAACAACGATCATATTTGAAGAGGAAAAAGGGTCAAAAGCAAATCAGCTGTACTGAACACCAAGCAGCACTGAAAAAAACATTGTAGGAAATAGTTGACAGGAGCGCTTCTAACTATTCAGTTCGGTCTAGTGCCGGATTTACGTATAATATAAACAAGCTATAGCTTAAGGTCACTCCCTTGGGGGGGGGGGGGGGAGAGGCAAAAAAAATAAAGAAAAAACTGGCAGTAATGTAATTTAAAAATAATAAAAAAAGCAAATACGATAAAACGCACATTGCAACAACGGTGTTTTGTATTATGTACTAGTTTGTTATGAATGGGGCCTCTGTTTTCCAGCCCCGCTTGTGATGGGATGGGGCCCCGGTAACCCAGCCCGGCGTGTAATCGAGCTGTTTCCCATCCCTGCTTGTAATAGGGGTCCTGTTACCCAGCTAGACACGTAAAGGGCCCCATTATCTTCAATAGCTTAGGGCCCCATCAAACCTGAAAACGGCACTGGTTCGGTCCATTCTGTGAGCAAAGGGAACGATTCAAAATTGGACACATGTACACGGATCAACAACCTTCTGTAGTATTACGTATCGAAATAATTTTCACGTATGCTAGCAACTGCGACGCGAATATTTTCACTATTTTATTCATGTAATTGGACAGTTTATATTGTAGACGTTTTGATATGGATACGTAACAATGAAATTCACAAATATTACCATTCACTTAACGCCAACGGCCATACCATGCTGAATATACCGGTGCTCCTCCGATCACCGGTCAAGCAACATCGGGCCTGGTCAGTACTTGGATGGGTGACCGCCTGGGAACACCAGGTGCTGTTGGCATTTAAAAAAAAAAATCACCGTAGCTCAGGCGGTAGCGCGTCTGACTACGAATCGGGCGGCCCAGATTCAAATCCCGGCCAGGACACTGGAGACTTTTCTTAGCAGTGTTCCCATGCCTGCTACCTCCACATCCCCCATGCGCGATTCACGGCGCGTGCGTATCGCACAGGGGATAGCTTTACCTTTTACTATTCACTTAACAGCACTAGTATTTCCACCGCAAGAAAATATTTTAGGTCGGTGATGAATTATTTATAATTTCACTGTATTTCAGGGATTGCTGTTCACTGGTAATGATATAGTAGCTGGCGCGTATACAAACGACAAATGGATTTAATGCTTCCTTCTTCGTGGGCACTGACAGCTTCCTACAGCAAAAGTAAAATCCCGTTCATCGGTCTTCTTGTATCATCTGCGATCTGATTTTTATTGGATTGGTTATAATCACGAATCAGTCCCGTCTTTCCTTGGAAAATTGCGAATAACTGAGAACCACTTTAATACGACGTCCAACACCAAAGGCCATTACTGCGGATATGGAAAGCAGCCCTGAGAACTTGGACAAACTATAGTTCCCGAACGTTTTCATGCACCCACCATCCTAATTTGCTCAGTATTTAAATCGTGTACGTATCAATCTTTTGTACATTTCTTCAATGCTGAAGGAGAAAATAGCATTTGCTATGACAATCTTGAAGCTTGTGTTAAGGATAATGCGCCTACCAGATACAGAACCATTAAAAGTATCCACCACGGTATGACGATGAGATAAACTTCGTGCTCATCGTAGGTCGAAAAGGAGTATTGTCATATGAGTTTATTTTTTTAAAGTCAGAAATATAAAAAATATATTTTCCATATTGACCTTGCTATTTCAGATCCTCAATGGCCCTGAAACTTTACTAGAATGGGTTACAATAGTCAAGTAGCTAGAGCAGGAGCGTATCCTGTGGACTAACTAGGCTACCACTAGAGCCTAAGCGTGTGAACAAATGTTTTGATCTGCACAAATATTAATAATTTACATGAAAGGGAGGCCAGAACACCTATCACCATCATTATCATCAATACCATGTGTGTTCTCCGTACCCTCTTTCTGCTTATTACTTTGGCTAGTGGTAGTTCAAACTGTGAATTCAGAATACGCCGCTGAGCTAGCGAGTGGTTTTCGGAATACTTTGATACTAATTTTATTCAATCTGTTAATCCCCTGAACAGTGAATTTTCTAAGTACGTATCTAGCGCAGTACGTCCATCTGATGTCTTGTTCTCAGTCCGGGTTTCCATCGAGGAAGTTTATTTAAGACTGTATTGTCTTAAGCCAAATCGAGAGATTTTATTCCAACATTTGCTATTAGAAAGTGTGCCTTTCCTCTTTCCCTACCATTAACTTATCTCTAATATTGACACATGGAAGCATGTACTGATAATCCCTGTACATAAATCTGGGTTCAAGGATAACGTATTCAATGATAGGCCTTTTTCGATTCTTCCGATTTTTTTTTAAAGGTATTTGAGTGTAGTTTACATTCCATGGTCGTAAGTTAGACCGTGTCACCTCCTCTTAACAGAATGGCTACTTTAGAAGTAGGTCTACCTTCACTAAAAATGGAATAAAGATCAACTAAAATAAAAACACAGTACAGAGACAATAAACTAAAACAAAAACAATACAGAAATACCGAGAGGCTCTAGAAGAAAAACTAGGAAAGGATCCAAAAGAAGAGGACATAATGAAAGAATGTGAAAGGATAGAAAAGGCAATGAAGGGAGCGGCAGGAAACATAATAGACACACAATGAGGAATGGTTCGACCAAGAATGCAGAGAGGTATACAAAGGAAAAACATGAGAGAGAAAGAAACAAGACAAAATCTCGAGAAGTACAAGGAACTACGACGTCAAGTCAATAAAGTATGCAGAAAGAAAACGGAAGAAAGTATAAAAAAAAAGCAGTTAGAGGAATTAAATAAACAAAATGAAACGAAGAAGTTCTATAGCGCCATGAACAGGTTATAAAAGGGGTTCCAACCAAGAACGACAGGATGTAACGATAAAGGAAGGAAAGCTGTTACACGATAACGCAATTCTAAAATGTTGGGCACAGCATTTCGAAGAACTGCTAAATAACACAGATCAAGAAACAAGCATGGAGGATGAACCAGCTGAAGAGAACGGTGTACAATCACCAACCATAGAAGTAGTCAGGAGACGTATAGACAAAATAAAAAATAAGAAGCGCCAGAAGAAGATGAAATATATATATATTTCTTTAAATATGGAGGACAAAGCATAGTCGAACATATCGACAACTTAATCACGAAAATATGGAAAGAATACCACAAAACTGGACAATAGGAATTATATGCCCAATCTTTAAGGGAACAAAAAAGTTTGCGGAAACTACAGAGGTATAACACTGCTTAACGTAGCTTACAAGATATGAACAGGAACCATCCAAGAGAAAGTATACACGGAAAAGTTAATAGGAGTGCGCCAGTGTGGAGTTAGAGAGAATAGAAGCACTACTGACCAAATCTTGTCAGACAAATGATAGAAAAGTCCATAGAACATGTTATTCGTGGATTATAAACAAGCCTTTGATAGTATAAATAGAGAAGAGTTGATAATAGCAATAAAACACATTAGGAATACCAAAGAAACTGACACGACTAGTAGCCATGACAAAGAAAGACTCCAAAGCAAAAGTCAAAATAGGACAACTTAGTTTTCAAGTAACATCCGGATTCAAACAAGATGGACTATCCACTACACTATTCATAATAGCCCTACATGATGCAATAAACAGAATAGATCAGAGAGGAAATATATTCACAAAATCAAGCCAGATTTGTGCCTATGCTGATGACATAGTCATGGTTACAACATCCGAACAAAGACTGAGGCAAGTATTTGAGGAAATACAGCAACAAACAAAATGGGACTAGTATTGAATGAAGGGAAAACAAAATATATAATAATCTCAACATCGAAAATAAGAAGGAAACCTAAAGATAGACCAGGAATCATTTGAAGGAATAGAAAAGTTCAACTATCTCGGAAGCGTCATAGACAATAGAAATAATATGAGGACGTGTGTGCACGACAGAATACAGGTAGGAAACAGGGTATATCACGCCAACCAAAAGCTATTTATTCCAAAGGAAACTAATATCAAGAGCTACTAAATTGCTAATATAAAGCAGAATGATACGGCCGGTGATTACATATTCCTCAGAAAGATGGACAATTACTGTAGAAATAAAAAACGCATTAAAATGGTTCGAAAGGAGAATATTACGAAAAATATACGGGTCAGTCAAGGACAGGAACGTATGGCGAAAGAGGTACAACGATGAGTTAAGAGAACATCATTAGGAAATTAGGAAACAACACCAAAAGCCAACGAATTAGATGGATAGGCCATGTAGAGAGAATGAGAGATGGAGCAATGCCAAAGAAATGATGGAAGGAAAACTGTACTGTAAACGGAAAGTGGGAAGACCAAAGAGAAGATGGATAGATGATGTGATCTCCAAAAGATGAGAGGAAGAGGATGAAAGGAAATGGCTCAAGATAGGAAGAGATGGAGACTGACTCACAGGAGGCCAAAGCTCACCCCGAGCATAAGTAATGGTATAAGTTTTCAAAGGTGCCTGCTGCCTTGTGTGTGTTACTACGTTATCTGTTATTTTATTGTCTGGGATACTTTGGAACTTGACTGTTCTATTCCTGACAGAGAAATACATAAATTATTCTAGTTCCAGTCTGCTTATAATTTTCGAATTAATTAATTATTTAACGATCTCCAGACACAACCCAACTGCGGCTATTTTACAAGATTATTAACAATAGCAACAAGGGCATGGAAGATTTCGGTCCTGAACTTATTAAAGATACCATCCCAGCATTTGCCTGGTGACCGGGGGAAAAAAAGAAAACCTGTCCGGAAGGCCGGTAGCTTGGTATCGAACCCGGATCCTTCCGATTACAAGGCGAGTACAACTCTTCTACCTCGCCACTGAATTACATGCTCTTGGACTCATGTACTGTGAAACACTACGGAATGTATTAAATCAGAGAAGCATGTAATAGCAGTTCCTTCCATACAAAGAAATACAACAATAAAAGGTTTGATTTTTGCAACAGCTCCAGCAGTTTCAACGTCGGGTAATTGCGCGTGATTATGGGTTTAAGTTCGTAGGGTTCCGCTGAACGGATTGGCTCAGAGCTCCCTTTACCAAAACATGTAGGTCACGCCTTTATTAGCTTGTTTAGGACGGTAATCACAATCCAACCAATCAAGAACGGGAACACTCGATCGCTAAATTAGTAAGTAAATTGCAAGAAAAAATCCTTACATAACCCTCATCTCATCAGAGCTAAAGAAGTCCTTCGATAGCTGAAAAACAGCAGAATTGGACTGGCTTCATTGAGCTCAGAGACCAACGACCAGCAAGTCATAGAAACTAATCGTGTTAGTGATAGAACATCCGTTCGGCTATCAGATTTGCTTCCCCACCAGTTCAGTAATTCTCGTTTATTGTCAATCCAAGACATTTCCTCGTGTATCAAATAAATGAATGAATAAATTACATCTCACATTGATTAAAACTTTCTTTATTAATACAATTTTACTGCAAGACGATCACACACAAAAAGTAAACGGTTTATCAAATTATGCTATTATTCTCTGACGAGCTCTAAATCAATTAATTGTTAATATCACTTTATCAAAACAATTATCTTCGTTCGTTATTTACGTTTTTCACAAGGCATGTTTACAGAATTTTCAGTATAGGCACCTACAACAACAGTATTACTGTTTACACACTCTATTAAGTGATATGAAACGAAATCTGGAAACCTATTAATAAACATTTTTTAAACGAACAGATTGTAAATAGTTTTCTTATTTATGAATTATTAACTAATGTTTTTCATAAAATATTCAACATAAAAAAAGCCACATTCCTGTCACTATGAAAAAAATAATAATAAAAAAAATAGGAGTTACTGTGTAACAAAACCTAAAATTTCTAATAACAATTTTAATATTATTATGCTATTATGGTTTGCACACATTTTTTTTTCGCGTCTACAGAGACAAAATTCTTGTGCTTCTGGCTACGTGAAGCCATGTTTTGAAGACAATCTTATATAAAATTTTTACATACACTTTGCACAGAAGAGCTTATTTACAAAAAAAAAAGTACGAAGAACTAAAACTAATCTAATTAATAAAATTAGCTAATTATTAAGAGAATATATGTAAAATGTATAAAGAAATCTAGTTCCTATTACATAAATATGCAAAATTATTATGCAAATTATTTAATTCAGTTAGAAAAAAATTCAACAAAGAAAAAAAATACTGTACACGCACTAACCTGTTTACAAATAACATGGCAGTGTTCAGACATTGAGATTTCTTTTACATTTTGAAGATATAGCACCAATAAACACCTGATATTGGAATAACTAAGGACAATACTTTCCAAGAGAAAGTTAGTTCATGGACACATTCGATGAATGAATATTACGCAGACAAAAAGGACACAGAATATAAAATTTACAGTCTACAAATAATTAGTCATTTCTTTTAGTATGTAGAGCAAATAGAAACATCCTTAATTTTTTTAAAAAAAGAAGAGGTAGACATTTCTTTCATTGTATTATCATTGACTTAAATTGGAAATTGTTCACGGCCTTTTTCGAAAATCACGCTCATGCCGGGATAAGGATATTGGATGAAGTAGACCATGGGTTATTTTGGAGGTACCATTCCGGCATTTGTGAGGAAAAAAAAAACCTCCGTCGGTGGCCGCTCAGTTAGTTTCCAAAGATCTTCCGATTGCTAAGCCAACGTTCTACCGACTGAGCTACGGCCGCTCTGTTTGCCTTGAGACAGAGAAAAAAAAATCTGATTTTAGCTCGAAATTTCGTTTGCAAAAGTTTCACGGTTACGAATGTTACTATGACTAGGCCCTAATAAGTTTAGCGAAGAGCATGGGAAACTTGATCTGCACGCATCATAAGTTCAAATTATCTGGGAAAACTGTATCTCATACATGAAAAAGGAAGACATATAGACACGAGGGGAAGCGTGGACTACTGCAAAATGCGTATTTGGATTTGAATGTAACTGTTCAACATGAACTTCGATATAGTGCAGCTGACCACAAGCTGTGGTTACCTAATGTGAAAATATGAGAGAGAAACCCGCGATTGACAGTTACCATTCATTTCTCTTTTCACTTCACGTGCATTTCAAACATTATTATGCTTGTCATTTGTTAATTGCAGGTTTCTGTTTGCTTTCATATTAGTACTTATACGTTAGCCTCTCAAAATCTTGAAAAATGGTGTCCTTTGATAAGAGCACAATCCGAGCACAGGAAGACGTCTCGGCCGCTTCTCAAGGTATTAATTATGTGGATGAATGCTTCGTGGGACGAAGGGAAAAGTCAGGATAATCAGTCAACAAGATTTAAATCCACTCACTGACAAAACTATTGCCAAATTTTCTTTTCTTTCAGTGTGACATTTACCAATAAACATTTCTCGTTTATATTGCATATAAAGAGTGAAACAACGAAATGGGTTTTTTAATTGAGAAAACATCACATAATTCCTTGATTAGATAACTATGCGATGAAATCCAGAACATAGCGTACACAATGAAAATAATGACCAATTCAAAATTATTTTAAAGACGTGAACAAGGTAATTCATTATATATAAGGAAAATACATTATCACGTGGATTCATATCTGGAAACTCTAATGTACGAACTTCATCACTGACACGTTTCACGGATTCCGACTGTTTTCCCGGTTAGTGAAAGCATCAATACAGTGACTGGCAGGAGGTTCTATCGCCCCAACAGAAGAGGGGAGGGAAGCCCAACTAGTAAAGTTCGTTCGAAACAATAATTGTCTTCCCAAAGCATCTCAGGTTACTTCCAACTCAGTATGTGATATATTTCAGGCTCTTCGCGTTGTAATATCGTAGCATCTTCTCTTCATACCTATCTTAGTGGTTTACGATTTTACTGAGTAAATAACAAAAGAATGAGTATTTTTCTCTTTTGAACTTGGAATTTCTTTATGGCCTCTTGCCACAATTAGTTCAGGCCATTATCTTCTCTCTATTCTCATCTTGAGATACACATCTTTGTGGTCCAGGCGGTAACGTCAAGGACTTCATATATACAATAAGTAGGGACGTGGGTTCGAACCCCACAGTCGATCATCCTGACTGAGCTTTTCCCTTCAGTTTTACAAGGCCATGCTGCGTTGTTACCTTAAGTAAGGCTCTGGTCGCTTCCTCATCCTCTCTATATCCTATCCCGGCCTGAGCCAAAGATGCCTAAAGGCCATAAAATGAGTTCAATTCAGATAGACATGATTCACCTATAAAAATAACATACTTGTTATAAAATATTCTGCTTACTTCACCATAATATTTTGCACCCAGCAGCTTCTTGTATGGAAACTAAGAAATTATTATTACAACACGAGATAGAGAATCGAGAGTACTCACTGCATGTAACAAGCAGCTTTCTTCCCATTAACATTAAAACATACGAGAACATCGGAAGCACACATCAGTGTTCAAGGCAAGATATAAAGAGTGCACAAACAACACTCCTTTCCACGTTAGTACAACACTAATCGTAGCTTACATAGATTTGTAAAAATACATTATATTTTTTCTTTACAAAAATATCTTTTGTTTCTCAATGCACACTCTAAAGCTATCAGTTTGTTTCCGTACGTACTACATCCACTATGTTAGAGTATAAATCTAACTAACAAAATATTTTTTCTCTCGACACGGACAAACATTACAATGATCCTATGTAACAGGCCTCAAAAAAAAAAACTACATTAATGGCAACTTCACAGCATACATAAAAATATTCATCTATGTACATATTAATGAATTTAAAATATGCGGTAGACGCACATCTGTGACTTAGTTAATTACATACCAAATCATTTGGTAATTCCAATAAAATATACTAATGAATCGATATGAAAGGTAATTATTAATTTTATTTTGCTATAAAAAAAGCTTACAAGGTATTTTCAATTATGCTTTATGAAATGTTTCTCAGTGAAACTGCGACTGCATTTTGTTTTAATACTGAAAATAAGTTGACATGTACGCTGAAAACAACCTTTGAGTACAACCAAACAAAAAAACATTGAAGAATAATGGCTTACATTGACACAAACAGCTCATTACTTCGAATAATATTCAATAGAAGCACACGAACGGAAAATAGAAGAACAAAGTTCTTTCTATGCTTATAATCATTTCACATAAACACCTTTTTGTAGAGTTATGCCAACTGGATACTACGAAAATCTTCAAGAGTGACTATCACAAGATAAAGTCTGGTAATCGTTTGACGAAGTTTTAACAGCAAAATAAACATTGAGATAACGTCAGAAGAAGGACATTATTTTACTGCAATTAACACACTGAATGCACAATTTCGTGTCACTCCGCAATTTCCGTTCTTTGACACGAGGTGGCAGTTAATGTTATTTCACGATCCTTATGATGATGTTATATCAATTTCGTAATTTTGCAGTTAGAACCTTGTCAAACTAAAGCCATGGTGTGTACACTCAGAGAAAAGGGCCGATGGACATTTCTTGGGAAGTCCACACGTTAACAATCTGGCAACACTGATTTAATATACAGGGTAATTTATAACTAAGTACACTACTTTCCGGAGGTGATTCCTGACATCGAAACAAGAAAAAAGTTCCTATTAACATGGGTAAAATTCCGCTTGGTTTTGGAGATGCAGCGTTTCCAACTTAGAGCCCAAAGTAGACGCTTACAATGGGAAGAAAATGAATAATCCGTCATGACTTCTTAGTCTGATTAGCAACTCTTTTGACTGAAAATTCACTGCGTTTTAAGGCACACCAGCATTCCCATCCACATACCCAGAAACGAAAGGTTCTAGCGATCTACACCGTACGTGTTTTCCTAGGATATTTCAGCTCATGTCTTATATACAGTTTGCAACACTGCGGTGTGTGCTTTACGTATGTTATGTATCATCACTAGGGATTGCCAAATATCCAATAACACGACATAGACACATTTGAAAATTTTAAAAGTTATGCAAGGTTGGCAACATTGGTCAACACGATGACATCGTGTTTTCAGTCTTGATATCCACCATGTTGTGAAAAACAAATTTCCTCAAACTAAATTTTCATTCAATGCATCGTTTTTGATTTATTGAGAATTATTATTGTTCTTCCCATTGTAGGCGTCGACTTTGGGCTAAAAGTTAGAAACGCTGTATCTCCAAGACGAAGTGGAATTTCACCCATGTTTATCGAGACTATTTTTTTTCTTTATTTCGATGTCAGGAATAACCTGCCAAAAATAATGTACTTAGTTCTGAATCACCCTGTATATGTGGCATGCGTAACGCACGGATCGTTAATTTTGGACATCGAATATCGCTTTGCTGTTGCCATATTTGTGCAATCTGTCTAACTTACAAAGTGCAAATCCATCGACCATTTTCTATGGATTGGAGTGTACGCTTCCCATAAACTATTTTGAAATGGAACCCAGGACTTTTCCTCCTCGAAGAACGTGTACTTTCGGCCATATGTTGTAACTTTTGAAGCTAATAACATAGAATATAAACGACGGGTTGCATAATACAAGGATTGACGGAGCCAAGATGAAACAAACGCACGCACAAAGACGCTCAACAAATCTTTCAGATATGATGTAAATATCAACAAACTTAGAAATAATCCATGCATGGTAAGGTTTAAAACGTATTCCCCTTACCTCCAGAGAAATTTCATATAACCTCAGATTATATGATTTAAACAAAGGAAGTGAAATATTGATATAATACCAACTTTGTACAGCAGTGCAGTAGATCTACAACAATAAACACACACTGTATAAAGATTCCAGTGCTTCTAAAATATTTCATGAAATCTTGAAAAAGCTACAAATATTACATCTAAAGCTCTGCTCTCAAACTTACGAACACAAACGATAAGAACTAATTTACAGACATATCGTCACCTTGGAACTATGTCCACTTTTGCTAGTTTTGAGGAAAAAAAAAAACAGTTTTAAATTTTGAAGTTCCATTTGAAGTCTGTATAAATTCATTTTATTTCTAACATTTCCAGCCACTTTGATATCGTTTTGTGAGATGATATTTTCAGGGTTGATGCCCTTCAGTACAAGGTCTTTTGACTCCATTTTGCCATAAAAAGTGGACATCGTTCCTTCTGGTTCCAGGGTGACGATATCTATGCCACTTGTTTGTTTGTTATAATAAAATTCTATAATCATAGGAACAATTATCATAATTTGTTTTTCACAATCTTGAAAAAAGTTACAAATGAGATTTGTAATGGCGAACCGTAAACTGCTACATATAAATTTATACACATTGAGATGTAAACAATCGACAAATGCAATATCTACATTATGCGATAACGAAGTTACAAATCTCTACGACGTACAACATGCGGTAGTGTTAGTATTCAAACCAACTATAGTTAATAAATATCATGGGAAATCTAAGATAGATAGATCTCAAAAACAACAGCCTTGATTACATGATTACCAAGAAGAGAGCCACATCTATTTAGTTATAAAACTCTTACTTATAAAACATATTTCTTTCATACATTAATTGCTCTAATGTAACGTTAATAATCATGTGTCAGACTGGAGAGTTTTACCATAGACCTCATAATAGATAGGACTTACCACGCTTCCCCATTTCTGTCTGCGCTAAAACTAATGGGTTTTTGTTCAGAGCACGTGATTTTTGAATCCATCCGCTAGGTAGCTCTGCCATAGACCACATAGTAGAATATGACATCTTCATGGTAGAGCTACCTAGTGGATGGATTCAAAAAACCATTAGTTTTAGCGCAGCCAGAAATGGGGAAGCGTGGTAAATCTTATCTATTATGAAGTCCATGGTTTTTCACATCAAAACTTATTGTGTTACTTTTCAATATTTACTAAATAAAATTATTTTAACCATAGAGGAAATATCTGCTAACATTTTATAGAAAACATTCTGGTTTATAATTTTTTAATGTTTTATTATTATTGTTAATAACTTCCATGGTATATAAGACACTATTATTACTATAGCACTGCTATGCCTCGCATTCACCAACAATTGAACTGGTCATTGTTATAAGGGGATACGTGTCATGAAAAATACATAACACACCCCCCTTTCAACAATGACCGATTCAATTATTTTTGAATGTCCTCGGTTTCCATGTAATTATTACATGAAGAAGAAAAAAATGGCACAATAGTAAAGCACATAAGATTATCTTTACTCATACGAATTCCTTGAGTATGTGATGGATTTTTAGTTGTTTCTTTTTTCAAGTTCTCTTTTCGTCGCACATAAATGCGACACAAACACAATCGAAAAGGCCCCCATCCAGAGGGAGAAAATCCGTTTGTATAGATAATTAAAAATGATTTCCAGTGTTTTTTTTATTTCATCTACCTCTTCATTTTTTCCAAAATTGGTAACACCATGTCAAAGGTTGGTCTCTTTCCAGGATCCTCGTTCATGCAGATGCGAATCAGTTTTGATAAGTGATGAGAAATTCCTGGGGGAATTGATATTCTTAATCCTTCAAGAGCAACCTGGAAAAAGAAAAAAATTCCTCGTAATACAAATAGTGCTAAAGTGCCCGCCCGTCAGTGCGGGGTGAGAAAATCCGTTGACAACACTAATAGTTGTAATGTTACTACTACTACTGCTACTACTACAACTAAATACTATTACTATTAGTAGTATTAGTTATCCATACCTTACGCATTATTATACATAAAATTTACGTTACAATAATCAATTAATTAAATTTTAATTAAAACCTTTAATTTTCTTAAAACTAATTAGCAACACATTAATTTATTAAACATTACATATTAGTACAGCCGAGATAACAATAACCGCATCCTGTAAAAAAAATATTATTAATTTCATTGTTGTTTTAGATTAAACATATTAACAATGTATTTATTTCATTGTTATGAACAATAAAATTACTATTTTTTTTTTTAATTGGTCACACAGTCACTTCCGGTGAATTAAAATATACTTATTCTAATCCGGGACCCAAGGAATATGTATTCAAAATTTTGTGGAAATCGATGCACGCATAGATTTGTATAGAGCGCTAACATACATACAATCACCTTGGAACCAGCAGATACTATGTCCAATTTTTTTGGCAAAATGGAGTTAAAGACACTGCAGTGAAAGACCTTGTACTGAGGGCATCAACCCCAAAAGTACTATCTCACAAAATGGCCTGCAGTGGCTAGAAACGTTAAAAGATGTAATACATTTATACGGACTTTAAATGGAACTTCAAAGTTCAAAATTGTTTTTCTTCTCAAAAGTAGCTGAAGTTGACACAGTACCTCCTAGTTCTATACATACATACTTCCAATTTTATTTAATATGTAAATGGGCAACGCCCTAGCCGAGCTGGTCTACCGGTTCCCGTAAGATCACCGAAGTCAAGCAGCTCTGGGTCTGGTCAGTGCTTGGACGGTGACCATTGCCGTACTCCAGATGGTGTTGCCTGTGCGGCGTCCACCCAGCGTCGTGAGGCCAATTGGGGAGCTTCCTGAATAAAGAGGTAGCGATCACAGTTGAGAGCTTCGGCTCTCCTCTCCCAACACGTCTGGTCAGCGTGGGAGCAGTAGACCATCTCCTCCCTCCGGGAGAGGCCTCATCCAGTAGTGGATTGAAGATGGCTGTGTATTATTATTGTTATATATATATAATATACTTGAGAGAAAGAAACTTATCAGAGGAGAACCGCCAGTTTTAGATCTAGAAAATCTATCGAGAAACAGAAAGACAGTCGAGATAGAACTAAGCAAAACATTCAGCGCCTTGGAAGAGTTAGAACACAAAGAAGACATCAAGAGCAGAAATAAAATACTGACTGAGATAATAAGAGAGGCAGCCAAGGTAATAGCAGGAATTAAAAAAAAGCAAAATCTCAGAAGAAACTAAACTCTTGATGAAGAAAAGAAGGGAAATGAAAGATGAGGAAAATTACATAAAAAGGATTGAATACATAGAACTAAAAATATAACAAAAAATAAAAATAAAAGAAATATAACTAAAAAGAATGATTGTAATTCAGGTGTGACGTCACTCGCATGCTGCGAGATGTGCGTTGCAATATTATATAAATATTTTGTCACTTACGTTACCCCCGAAACTAATTATATAAACTCATATTTTGGATCTTTTAAATTATATTGTTTTGATAGTACCAATTTCATGATCTAAATTGCAATCCAGACACTTTCGACAATATTGTTTTCCAAGAGAATTGTTCATTTTATAAGCAGAATATTACTCTATGTATACAACTATATATTACTCAATGTTGTTATATTCAAAAAGTTTTGAACTAAATATTTATTTCTAACGATATGATTTCAGAATTGTGTGTGTTTGCGTATATGTTGGACATTTCACTTAGCGCACGAATATTAACAGATATTACCGCCAGAACTATTTATAACTAAAAAGACTACGAATAAAAGAAATTTCGATTCAATAAAATTAAATAAACAAATTGAATGTTACTATGAATAATTGTCATTAAAAGTATTTCTTGTATCTATAAATCTGAATGTTTGGAACTATTTTGTATCAGCGGAAACCGAAACACGCCCACGACAGAGGCTTTGTAATACTATGAAAATCACTTATTCTTGGGTTCCGACCCAACAGTTAGCACATCTAACAACTAGAGGAAACAACAGGGTCACTAAATAGAAGAAAGAAGAAGAAGCCCTCCTACGATGACTAGTGAGACAAGCCAAAAAGGGAGAAGACGACTACTGATCATTTGCTTTTCCTTATATCTTTGCAGGAGAGAAAAGACCAGAAGAAAAGAAGAAGCCACTCAAGTTCTGTGTTGTGTTGTCCTGTGATGTCTGTGTCCTTTAAATGTGTCTGTATGTTCTTTTTGTAAAATAAAGTATATAGGTAGATAGGGACTCCCCCCTAGCAACAAGTTCCAACTAGGAACCAAGACCAGGATTACCCTTGGATGCCTGGTCCAAGACCGTCCCGCAACACCAGCTGTCTCGTCAGAAGGAACACAGGGGATTCTTGGAATGCCGGAATCCCGGCAATCCAACTATCCCTAGGGACAAGCCTACCCCAGGTTAAGGAGTATTAAGATGTACGTATTGCACGCCCCCAGAAGTGCACAACTTAATCTGTGCAAAGCATGCTAAGAGGCAGGGGTGGAAGGTGGGCTAAATAAAAAAAAAAAAGTTAGCACATCTTAAGGCAGGTGGGCTAACTAATCAAAGGTTATTTGTATTCCTATTGCATACATAATCCCCTACACACGCGGAGTACCTCGTAAGATCAGGCGACTCCATTACATACATATATACAGAGGTTTTTATTTCGTTTGGGTTGTCATTTCCAAACTAATCTAAATTTTGCCTTTCAGCTTAAAATACCAAATCCCACACCTTAGCCGGAGTAATTAAATATAAGATAACCTGGGGGTACTCAAGGACGTTACAGGAATCGAACACAGAATGCCAAGATTAGGAAAGTCACATACCCGAGTTTAGAGCTAGCGCAATTTCGGAGAGTCTCTGAGAGCGCGTTATGCACAGCTTGGTTGTGAATCTACTTCTATCACGTGACACTGCAACAACACTGCTGAGGAGTGAGTAGCAGATGGTATAAGCATTCGCCCACTCGAAACAACAAAATCGGGCGGTCACCAGAGTAAGATGCTGTGGGGAACCGTGGAGGACAATTTTTAAACCACCACGCCAGGAGATGTTAGCCTTCACAGCAGACGACACTGAATGACTTCAGCGCACATACTTGCGCGTATCTTTCTCCTCCCTCGGTTTCCCCTTCGAACAGGCTCGCTGACTTCTACTAGCAGTCGCAACCAGAGACTTTACGAAAATGCGCTGCCCATAATACAAGTGAGAGATGTTTGGTTTAACACTTGGCCGGGTATGTTCTGAATTATTTTACTAAGTTTAAGAACTGCAAACTCTGTAACCAGTTTCTACGTAACTAAAACTCAGTTTCTTCAAGTGATTCTATGCTTACCTAAATGCAGTGGTTTAACAACCTGGCTCTCCTAGATGGGAGGGGAGGGGGATCTGAGTTTTGGTAACACAAATTATTAGTGTGAGGTGATCTACACTTTCCCCCACTGATGTAGTGTTCACAAACTTCTAGCTTTTGGGCTAGGTCGTAATGCATGTAAAGGCGCAGTGAGTGTGATTTCCAAAATCTAATACTGAAGTCAACAATTTCATGGATTTATCAGTGCAAACTCTGCTCTGAGATTTAAAACCACTGATTCCAGTTGCAAGAGTCGCCACCTCTTTCAGGCATGTCTTCTTACATAAGAAATAACCACAGTTGCAAAATAAAAGTTTAAAACAACAACTTTACAGAAGCGAAAATTTATACTTACTTTTCAAAGACTTTTTACTTGTAAGCTGAATTCCCTACTTTCCCAGGTTTTCCAGATAAGTAGGAACCCTGATTATATAAGAGACTTAATACTGGTTTAAAGAAAATAGTACTTTACATGTATTTTAACTGTACATTTAGTGAATTATTGTTGGTAAACCTGAAATGGTATTCCGTAGTTGTAGAATGAGTATACGAAAGCTTAATGGACTGCGGTGCCTCAATTGGTAGAGTGCTCATCTCCCGTTTCCTCTTACTTTCTTCATTCCACCAATTCATGTCATCATTATCCATCCGGTCTGAGCCAAAGTTGCCTAAAGGCCTTAGAAATTAAATTCA
The DNA here is from genome assembly GCA_022664845.1 of Lepisma saccharinum. Taxonomy (NCBI): domain Eukaryota; kingdom Metazoa; phylum Arthropoda; class Insecta; order Zygentoma; family Lepismatidae; genus Lepisma; species Lepisma saccharinum. The sequence continues at coordinate 88,681 of JAGDQP010002084.1, forward strand.
AATTGAAATGAAAGCTTCATAAAGGAACTGAATAGTAGTCCTTAACTATAGGAGAAAACTTCGAACATAACGGCTAACTGTCAATAATTTGGCAACACAGCTATTACACTTCCGATTTTCTGCTTATTCAACTATTTTATTCGACGTCAGATGGAGTCCAAGTTACAAATATTGAACAAAGAACAGACAACAATTCAGAGATATCACTGAAAGTCAGTTATATTTCTCTAAACGCAGACTTGCACCACGATTATCAGAAAATGGCTGAGAAAAAAGTTTTTTCTTTTGTTTTTTTTTTACGTCCGAAACATTGCACACAATGGCACCACTGAACGAAAAGTTAATGACTTTTGAAGTGAATATTTTATTTATTCAGATTGCTATGTGTATTGGTAGGCATCTACATGCCCGTGATAAATTCCACAGGACATCAGTTATGAGAAGGAGATGCCCATTGTACTAATGCATGCACATTCGTACTATTAACAACAGTAATAAAAGAACACTATTTTTAACCGTAAGGTTTTAAAACATACCAAATGGCAGAAAATGGTATTCTTCCTCTCTTAAGCCTTCGACACATGCTTCATACCGTTTGTCTTATTTTCACGAGGCCCTTTCTCTAGAAATTCAAGACCCAAATGACAAACCGCTCCACCCATAAATAATAATAATAATAATACACGGACTGTCGCATGGTAGATTGGCTAATAAAGCATTCCAACGCTGGATTGACAAATGACAGAAAGAAATAGACGGAGATAATCTCTAGGTAGGAAAATACTTTCCTAGTTTGAAACATACAGCACTATGGAGTTCAGCCTACGTTGTGTATATGTAAATTGAATAACCATGTTCAATCATTATATATATCACCCGATATTATAAGAATAATGAATCATTACGGCTAAGATGGAAAGGCCAAGTAGCTCGGATGGGGAAAAAGGAAGATTACATTCCATTTTCGTTGTTACGCCGGTGGGAGAGACACCAAAACGACATTAGGATGACAATATCAGAAGGGATCTTACAGTTAGATGTTCGTGATGAAAACTGGTTTGATCCTGTCCAGCTTAAAATCCAATGGCGAACGTTTGTTACGATGAACTTGCGAGTTCCGTAAGCCAGAGAGTTAATTAATTAAATTTATCAAAGTTACACAGTACTCTTAATTTTTTACATCTGAACGACTGGACTGGGGGAGTGGAAAAACAGCATGGTGAAGGCTAGCATCAATCTTTTGGACAACACATTTACATTCCCTCTACTATGTTTAAAACGCCCTTTCGCCCTTGCTTCCTTTACGAAATAATCGTGCTACAATTAATGAATACGGATGATTCTACTATTACTTAAATGCTTATATACTGACCTTCATCCCACACTCCATGGGTGAAAGTTCGGCAAACGGCACTTCTCTTGTAGACAATTCCCAAAGAAGAATGGCATAGCTCCACATATCAGATGCTTCCCAGTTGATTTCACTTGGCTTTTTCTGGAGAGCTACAACAAATACAAACAAATTTTAACAGATCAGGATCCAAGAGAAATGAAAGTAACACAGTATAAATGTTGATTTTTATGCTACATAAGTGTAAATAATGGTTTTTATAGTGGAATTTATATGAGAGTAAACGAATCACATTGTTATGTACACAGATTTTCTCGTAACGTTACAGAAACAAGTTAATTATACTTTTTTAAGGTGTCCAGCGAGCAGAAAAAAAAAACAACTGACTTTTCCAGACTAAAATCAGTTTCTTCCAGATCGCCGTCCACACTTATTTCAAGGAAAAGATAGAAAAAAATAAGCTTAATTTTACCTTCCCCGATCAACAGCAGAGTCACATATGAAATAGCTTTGATTAGGTTAAAAGTAAGAGGTAACCGAAGCAGTAGTTTGAATAAAAAATCCTGCAAGCATGTGATCCGCTTCATGGGTTGGAACATCCACAAATTGGACAAAACTCGTAAAACTCATAGAAATCCTATAATCCTCGGACTTTTATGTTATTTTTTTTTCTTGGCCACCCATTTAAGCCTGTTTCAACTAACAACTAATGAAATTCAAAAGTCAAGGAGATCAAAAAGGGACGCATATCGACCGCTATGAAAGAACACAATATTTTCATACGGTTTGCATTTTGGAACTTTTCTGGATGGAACAAGAAATATATTCGGGTCAGGTTAAATAAATATAGAAGTACCGTGTTTATTTTCCTTATGTTTTGGGATAAAGTCTTATCGTTTGAATTTCGGTACGGGAAACTCAAACTTACGACGCACCTAGATTTTGTGGAAGAAAAAATTCGAAAGGAAAGTGTGTCTTAGAATCGCGTAAATACGGTATAGCAACGAATAAAACAACATCTGGTAATCAAATGTTTTGTGACCACATGAGCCTCACTGAACACAACTTATAACAGACAATAAAAAATCCCTTTCGGTAGGCCTACAGGCTGAGGTAGATTTCGAAGTTTCGCTGGGAGCCGGGGCTCGCCCCCCAACTTCAGTGGTTTTGAGAGGATGCGCCTCCTTTATCTTAACCAAAATCTCCCTGCAGCACTACACCACCACGGAGTACATCTTCACCCTCCCACGGTTGGCTGCGCCCCCAAAGGGAAGATTTGCCCCATTTATTGTAACCTACTCTTGGTCATACACCTTCATTGAAAATTTCGTTTCTCTACCTTCAATGATTTGGAAATTGGGTTTTTGGGGCGGCCATTTTGGATCCAAGTTGACGACTTTTTGAAAGTTTTCTTATTTTGTCGTGACCTACTTGTGATAGTACAACTTCAAGTAAAATTTCATTTATCCAGCTCAAACGGTGTGCAAAATGGGATTTTGGGCGGTCATTTTGGATCCAAGATGGCGACTTTTCCCAAATGTTGTGATATTTTCCTAAGCTACTCGTCATAATGCACCTTTATGCCAAATTTCGTATCTCTAGCTCAAACGGTGTGGAAAATGGATTTTTAGGTCCGCCATTTTGGATCCAAGATGGCGTCTTTGAACTCATTAGGTAACATTTTCATAATCAAAAAGTGATGTTGTACCTTTATGCCAAATTTGATTTCAATAGCCCCAGCGGTTTAGGCTGTGTATTCCATACAACAATGGGTTCAGCGGCCATTTTGGATCCAAGATGGCGACCGATGTTGCTCATTAACGAACTTAACCGAGCTATTGAGCCTAGAAACAACATATAAAAATTTGGTTCAAATATCTTCAAAATTATGGCTGCTAGCGTGTTAATATATATATATATATATATATATATATATATAAATATACACTTTCATATCGTACCGATCTCAATAGGTATATTTTCTTCGAAATCTACCTAAAAACACTAAGATTTACTAAAAACACAATGTCTGAAAATACTTTTGCGTACCTATACGAACCATCAGTTGGTCAGTAAGGTAAGAAAATACGGGAAAAAATAAATTTTGGTTTAAGCAGTCCGAATAACCTTGTCTACAGTCGATATCTTGCAAGTGAATAAGGCGGATGTCCACGTCAGAAGGAAGTGCCAAATACGATGAAATGGATCTGTCCGTCTCAGAATGATAAACAGAATTTATACAGGAAGCATGCTGCGTGTTTAAATGATACCAGGATGTGGCTATTTTAAAGGTGGGCACGAGATGAATAAAAACAAAAATCGGAATTCCAAAAGAAGGTGTCAATGAAGGTAAAAAAAATATGTAACTGAATGGAATAAAAGAAACGTTCGTTGGTGAGCTACATTTATATAAAGGCCACGAAGCCTCATTTCACAACCCTTGATCCTAGTTCAAACATGACTTTTTATTTTTTTTTAAATAAATATAATATTTATACGAAAACTTTTATTCCTTCGCCTATGAAATCTGTATTTTTCAACATTACTGCATCTGCAATGCTGTAAGATGGAATTTTTAAATGCTGCGAAAGATCTGAAACACGAGTTTCATTTTTTGTATCCCTGACGTTTTCGGTGACCCTGGTCTTGACGTTTCAAGATATCCTCCCTCTCTCTATAACAACCATATCCTTCTTTTATTTTACACATTCAGTAGTTTTTTTTTCTTACTGTATAGGTTCCATTGTTCATTCTAGACGGATGCACTTTATCGGACAGTAGGTTTTCATTTTCATAGCAGGGACCACGTTAAGAGATATTCTGATAGAAAAGTTTCCAAGTCGGTAAAATATTCACAGCCATTCGTCCACAATACATCGAGAAGCTTTCTGAAATTAGAGCCATATTCGATCCACTACTGGATGAAGCCTTTTCCCGGAAGGAGGAGATTGGTATACCGCTCCCACGCTGACCAGACGGGTTGAGAGAGGGGAGCCAAAGCTTTCACTGTGATCGCCACTGTCTTTTATTTACAGCAGCTTCCCAATTGCATCACGATGCTGGGTGGGCGCCGTTCCAGACACACACGCCTTGGAAAAAATCCTTGGCAGCGCCAGGAATCGAAGCCGGGACCCCTCAATCCGTAGTCAGCAACGCTAACCACTAGACCAGCGGGGCAGTCAAGCTTAGTTTCCATGTGTCTTTTGCATTCCTTGACGATTGGTCACATAACAGCACGTTTTGGCGAAGTTTTATGGACGGATGGTGGAGTCACCGTGACTCAGGTGGTAGAGCGCCTGACTATGAATCGGGCGGCCCGGGGTCAAATCCCAGCCAGGACGCTGGAGACTTTTCTGCAGTGTTCCCATGTCTGGTGTACTTAGCCTCTCTCAAATTGAGTACCAGAGTATCCTTGGTACTTGTTGGCACCTTGGGAGGTAAAGACGGTCGAACGTGGTATTGATCACCGCAACCAACTTCATGCCATAGGTCGACAATATATGGAGCACACCCATGCGCCGTCCACGGCGCGTGCACATCCCACAGGGGTTGCCTTTACCTTTATTATGGACGGATGACTACCATTATTTGTACTCTTTTACCCACATATATTTAACTTCAGTTCTCCCTTTGAAAATAGCAGCTGGAAACGTCTGAAAATTTCCGTTCATTTACAGTCATGAGCTGGTACGTGTACATTTGAGCTTCAGTGTTCTCTACAGAATGAAAATTTTAAGTTTGTTACAGCACCCACTATAGTAATCTACCAATTTTTGAATGCCTCTATTTAGGTACTACACTACTCTATATAATTCCAGGTAACTGAATTCTCTCCCTTCCACTTACCTTCGGGTGACATCCAAGCAGGATAATACATGCGTCCCTTTTCCTGGAAGGAAAATTTAGCATCTGCCATGTTTATTCTTGCGGTCAGATCCTCATCAATCTAAAAAGAAAAAAAAATTAATGAATGAACAAACGACGATAGAAGACAACAGCAATATTCCTTAATTACAGTAAAAATAGTCACAGATCTTCATTTGGAATTTTCAAACTACATTTTATTTCTACGCACGCAGACTATGCGCGTGGCGACAGTATAATTTGAAATACAAACTGACGTAAAGACATATCTTCAGTTTCTTTCCTTTTTTAAATTATAACACGCCAATCGATTAATCGACACTACTTATGTCATCTACTGGAAGTACAGCGAAAAGAAAACGCAGTATTTACGACGTGCAAAGGTCACGAAATGATCAGTGTGGCCAGATATCTGAATTAAAAAGTAAGTTTCTCGTTTTGAGTACAGTAGTGTTTATGGCATGGATTTGGATGTGTGAATTACGGTTTTAATAAAGTATCTACGGAAACGATGTTTTATAGTTGTCAGGGATGTAAGAGAAGTTCACAACATCTTGCCAACTTCCACTATGGCTTGTCAATACGTTAACGGTAGAAATCACAGAGTCTTGAGTCGAATAATTCATCGAGCCACGTTTTGATGGTGACTGAAGAAAAGCCATGGAAAAATCTCACTCAGGTGCAAGACTTATTTACGTACGTTTCCCTTGTCGGCGTTTAATTCCGGGCTATTTTAAATTATGCAGCAGGCTTCCAAAACAGTCGTTCCAAGTCATTGGTGAATTATTCTTGAAAATGCAATTTGATGTCACGATCTAAGTGTTTGCAAAGGGAAGATACAGGATTTTCGGAGCCGGAGTCCTTTCCAAGTTCAAGCAACGCTTGGTCATCCCGAAATATATTTTACTGCAGTTACATATGACCCAGATTTTTGCTTATTGTCTGTGAATTTACACTTAATAATCCTGCGTATAATTTTTCAAATGCTTAGGTAAATGTAATGCTGTGGTTATGCCGTTCTTACGGAACACTTTTTGTAATTGTCGTGTAATTCTAGGAAAAACAGGCATTCTACCATACTTAGCATCATCTTTATTTTGAATTCGTGCCTTATTGAAAGTACTGTTTTACGCCAAGACGTGAATGGAAAAGATGGAAAGTGGACCTCCTAATCTATAGGAAAATAATAAGTTTCAGACCACAGTATATAGAACGCCGTCTGTCTCCACTCTTTACATACGTCAACAATCGGCCCACTCTGATACTTCGAAAGGTAATGTTTAGAAAAACTTCTTTCTTCGAGCGTACAAATTTGTTTCGACCTCCTAGATTTAGACACGGAAATTATACAGTTTCCTCCGTAAGCACATAAAATTGATTAAAAAAAAAAAAAAAAGCTAGCGTCTTGACGTAAATCAGCTATATCCACTTCCAATAAAGCACGAATTTAAAATAACGATGATTCTAAACATATTAGGATGGCCATTTTCGCTAGAATTACACGAGAACTGCAAACAGTGTTCAGCAAGAATGCAATCGTTGTGTGCATCGAAAGCTCTTGAAAATCCATACATAAGATTCATGAGTTAATTCACAGACAGCACAGTCTACAGTCTACGAAGTCAAATGTAATGAGGGTAAATGAAATACAGGCATGGGGAAGCGTTGCTTTCTGTATGAATTAGCGAACCTGAAAGGGATGTCAATGCAGAAAATCCTATATCCGGCCTTTCCAAATACTTGAATGTTTTAAAATTAATTTTTAAGGCCTTTAGGCAACTTTGGCTCAGGCCAGATGGATGATGATGGGATGAATTGGTGGAATGAAGAATGTGCAAGAACCCCGAGAAAACCCATGCACACGGTGTTTGTCCCCCACAAAACCCACATGCATAAGCAGGGATCGAACGGACGACCCCAAGCAGAAAAATAAGTACTCTACCAATGAGCCACAGCGGCCCCGAATCAAATAGTTGAGATAGGACCATGATCAAATTGCACCTTCAAGAGTAATGTAACTTGGCGAGGTCTGTTTTAGAGGCCTGCTTCATAATTCAAAACAGGCTAGAATTAAACGCCAAGTTAAACTTACACCCTGTAAGTCTTGCACCCTTTTCATCGATTAAATACTTGCGATACATAAACAATACCATTCCCTACACCACCTCTTAAGACACATCTAATAAGGTCAATTACAATTCGTACATTTGTTTACGATAACATACACATTCTATAGTTTAAGCATTTTAAACTAGACATTTCAAAAAATAAATAAATTAATTAATTTAAAAAAAAAAACACCTCCTTCAAAGAAAACGCTAACCAACACTATGTGAGTTGATAATAAGCACCAGAAGACTAAGAGCTTTCTAATTTCCTTGTACAAACAAATGTAAACAACTTAATTTACAATTAAAAACACACACTTCACATTCCATTAACCTTTGTCAATACCTGACGACGCTAGCGCATGGGGTAGCGAAACGTTGAGTATATTTGACTATTGCATTTCCCAGGGCAGATATTTAGGTGAGTTAAACAGTTGATGACGCTCTACTATAAGAGAATTATTAGATGCGAGTATTCTGTAGATTTTTGGGGTATTTGTTTTGTAATGTATTTGAGCACTACCTCCACAAATACGAAGTATCTGCTCCGACTCGGTGAGTCACCTCAGTTTCAGTCGTAAGCAGCATCATATTTTACTTTCGTTTAAGGTCCTTTATTCGCATTATGTATTCTGTATCACGTATCAGAATGTTAGGAAGCACGTCAAATCACGTGACATTTTCTGCAGTTACTAGGCTATATAAATTAAAAAAAAAAAATCTTTATAATTATTCTCTCCCATAAACAAACACATTCACACGATACAGTGAAACCTCGATAACTCGAATTCCTTGATACAGTAGAGACCCGTTTATCCGACCTTCCGTATTATTTGACACACCATCGGAAGAAAAAGCACCAATCGGCAGCAAGAACTGCAAGTTGTGAACATAGTCTATTTTTTGAATTTATTTTGAGGCCTTTAGGCAACTATGGCTCAGGCCGTATGGATGATGATGGAATGAATTGGTGGAATGAAGAAAGTGGGAGGAAACGGGAGCACTCCGAGAAAACCCACGAACATGATATTAGTCCACCACAAAGCCCACATGGCATGAGCAGGGATCGATCCGACGACCCCTAGCACCAGATGTGAGCGCTCTACCAACTGAGCCACCGTGGCCCACTCTGTTGCGTCGTGATCAGCATGCAGTTAAGTAAATCTTTATTTAATATGGGCCAGTTTAATAACATTTTAGCCTTCGGTCAGTTTCGATTATGTGATGGGGACTAAAGTCTTACGTCAGATCCGGCAGGTAGTCATGGTTACCCGGCATGTTGCAGTCTAAACAAAGTTGAGCAGTAGATTCGTAGTGTTCGATATTCAACAACTCGTTATGGTTTTGTACACTGTGCCAGATTGTCATCATTACAATGAAAGAGACACGTGCTGCTTTTTATGTGTTTTCGAACGGCAAACTAGAAAAGGATGTGGGAGGAGCCATTTACGTTAAGTAAACAAATTTCTCGCAATACCATTGAACGCAATTTTGAATACGTTGATATGATTCTGAGGATAATTTATCGTTGATTGCTGAGTTCTTGATATACAATGGTGATAATTATATCTAAGAAACTTAAACTGAAGTTGCTAATTGGGTTATAGGTAAGGACACACACTCAAGAAGATGAATACGAGTGCTAAAACGAAACCCTTGTACCCTATGTACAGCTGCGCAAATTGCTATTGTAGGTAAAGCATAAAACAATATTTCGAAAGTTAACAGTACCTTTCTGTGTGTTTTACCGGAATAAAAATTAGCTACTCAGCTCAACTTATTGCATTTACTGTTGCTATGTCCTTTCTTGCACTTTCCCTCGTATGTGCATTAAATCTCGGTTATATGTAAGCAAACATATGTGATACGTTTGGACTGCACAGCATTTACTACTCTTTCAATCAGTATCCGCTCATCACCGAAATAATCAACAGTTCGAAAAATATTAAAAGCCTGTTACTGTTTGTTTAGACTTGGTCTTCGCCGTTGCTATGGTAACCAACTGGATGTGGCATCAAGACTTTAGTTCTCCATTGCAATGCTTGCTAAAATTCACAAATGCTCTGGGAAGGATTCAAACCCGCGATCTTTGAGACGCTAGCCTAACACCTCAGAGCACACAACTACATTGGTCGGTATGCAGTTAAGTATTTCTTATGATCAAGAAGCGAATATGGAAGAGAAGCGTTAGTCAGTTCTGACCCTCCATATCTGGAAGTTCCATATTACGCCTCTCGATTAAATCGAAATATTCGATCTCTCGAATTCTGTCTTTCCCTCCTTCAGATTCGAGTTATCGATGTTCCACTGTAGAAGGAAATCGTTCGAGAAATCAGTTGATGAACTTACCATAACATGACGACTGCTCAGATGGTACTGCGGTATTATTCTTTCCAGACTGTGAAGATACGCCATGCCTCGAGCTATATCTAACGCAAACTTGAGCGCTTGAGAAGTATCGATGACCACACCAGTGCCTTCGTGAAGCAGACTGTACAGAGACCCTGTCGGCATGTACTGATTAGTTACAACCAAGTTCGGAGGAGAATTACAGCAACCAATTACAGGCAAGATATTGGGATGGGAAAATATCCTGAAAAAAGAAGAAATATAAAAAGTGATAATCTTAAGACACTGAAGCATATATTGTGGTAACAACTTTAGTTTTGCTGTTAGATATATCGTCGCTCAATAGACGTGGTTTACGAATTTGAGTTAGCACTGCCATATTAATCACCTTCTTTCCGCCAGTTATTAAGATACAGCTAGATCTTGTAAAACTTTAAAGTAAGGATCTCTAAATGGCAGCACTACCTTCGTATGTCCCTAATGTAATTTCTAGTTGCACGACATTGCAAAGCTGCTGCTACAAATTTAACCCTAGAGAATTTAAACTTTCAAAGAAAGTTCGTAACCATTTTAAGGGTTCAATCTGTGCCGATATCTTCTTTTTTGTTCCTTGTTGACAGAACTTCATTGTTATAGGTTAAATATTCACAACAATCAGGCAATTTCAACAATGAATAGTAAAAATCGGCACGGATAGAACTCTTGAAATGGCAATGAACTTTCTTCTCTGAAAGTTTGCTCTCTAGGTTTGAATTTGTAAGAGCAGCATTAAAATTTTGTAAGGTAGTGCTGCCATCTTAACATTAGAGATCGTTGCTTTATACTAACCTTAAAGCCTCGAAAAAAATGAAGAAAATTCAGATACGCCACCACGTTTGTTGGGCGACGATATATTTAACTTCTAACCAGTTTTTATTCTTTTAACTGCTATACAACAGTTCTCTCAGGCTAGAACATCTCTTTTTCCTATTTGCAACTTTCATAAATAAGGTACGAGATATCGTAACAAGGACATCATCTCAAATTAAAAAAAAATAAATAAAAAAAAAAAATGACTTTCTAAATCCTTCATCGAAACCTCTTTCAAAACTACGGAACAATCTTTCGTACTCAGCCATTAAATTGGCATTTTCTCGTAAATTAATCAATTATTCAGTCATTACATGTTGTTCTACCATACATTGAATCGAACAGAGTGCAAAGTTACCGCCAAAAATTTTGTCCTATTTCTTCTCCAAATAACTTTGCAATGGATAGACAGAGTTGACTAGTTTTTTTTTTTTTTTTTGTACGTTATAGAATATCACATTCTATTTACGTTACAGGAAACCGAACTCAAATCGGTTTACTCATTCAAAAGTTTTTCGAAGAAGAAATTTTACCACTGGGTACAAAATTTCGGTGATTGTACAATTAAAACAATTGTTTTTTTTTTAATTTTTTTTTTCGAAATTGATCTAGTGGTGAATTTGTATTATTTATAAAAGCTAACGTACTTATTTCGCGTAGGAAAAGATTTCCTATTAATGTGAGATCTGAATCTTTCTCGGGCTTTAAACTAAGTTACACCGCCGCGGGTCCAAATCCCAACCTGTGATACTCGCTACAAAGCGACCTCTTTCCATTGCTCTATCTACTACAGGACTCGACCACAAGCCCAAGCAGCAACCTTAGTTTAGTGTTTTATATATACATATATGATTATAGTTCCCTAACTCCGCAATTATACATTCATTATTACCTTCTTATGTTCGAAACAAAGGAAGCCAACGCGGGAATATATAGGATGGAAAAAAAAGGTAGAAAAAACGTACTCACATGTTAGAATACCAGGACATGTGTACAGGAACTTCACAAACACAATAGAAAAGCGGTTTACATTTCGCAAAAGCGTTTTTATATGGTAGGAGAGAAAATGGACAGAGCGGACAGGAGCGGGACTTGTGTTAAGGACACGCCATTTTGCAGACTTATGCTGGGTAACAGAGTGGCCAGGTTATGGAGGCGGGAAAATGACTAGATGGATCGGTGAAAACACCAAATAGAGAAGAAAGTGTGGAGGTTATTAGGAGCAGGTGGGGCTTTGTGAAGGAATAAGAGAATAAAAAATCAGAGGGGAGAGGGAAATAATAGTAAGAAAAAAGCTATCCCCTGTGCGATACGCACGCGCCGTGAACTGCGCATGGGGGATGCGGAGGTAGCGCTCCACATTTCCCTGACCTACGGTACGAAGTGAGGTGGGGTGGTCAGTCCCACGCTCGACCGCCTTTACCTTCCCAAGGTGCCCAGGAATACCAAGGACACTTTGGTACTGAATTTGATAAGAGGCTGAGTGTACCTCAGAGCGCGAGGCATGGTAGCACTGTGAGAAAAGTCTCCAGTGCCCTGGCCGTGATTTGAACTCGGGCCGCCCGATTTGTAGTCAGACGCGCTACCGTCTCAGCCACGGTGACTCATAGGAAATAATAGTAGTAATAAAAAATGAAGATGAAGGGGAAAGGAAGAACAAAGAAATAATACTGAAAAATAGAATAAAAGTGCAACTAGCGACGGAACGGAGAATGGAAGAAGAAATTGCGCATAGGGAGTTACATACACTTGAGGCCGGGTTCATGGTTAGCGGAAAGGATAGAGATGTACGTCTGCTCCCATCTCTTTCTAACTGTGCCGGGTGAGTCAGGGTTCAGGATTTTCAGGATGCTAACTCGAAAGTTTCGTCAAGGGTGCAGCCGTGATAGGAAGTGTGTTCAGGTATGGGGAGGAGCGGAAGTTGTGATTTGGAGGAGCAGCGATGGTTGTTGATGCGGATTGTTAGAGGAGTTTGGGTTTCTCCAACGTAGAAGGTGGAACATAGGTTACAGAGTAGGAGATAAACGAGGTTGGAAGATATACAACTGCCGGAGTGTCGGAAAGAGTACGTCTTGTGAGTGACAGATTGGTTGAAGGTGAAACTCGGATCAAAAATAGGAGAGGTTCTGCAGCGGGGCCTATTCCACTTGCCAGGTTTAGGGGGAGGAGGGGGCAGGATTAACCCAGTTCTGATGAGAATCAAGTTGAGATTCGGAGGTCTGCGGTCAATTATTTTGGGGAACGACGGGAATATGTAGATGTAATACATATGACTAGCTTATAAGATATAAGAGGAACTACGAACCTGAGTTTCGGAAACTCTTCATTGAAATCCCTGGAGACTCGTGACGTACATTCTCGGATGGCTAGAATTTTCGCTACTATATCATTCTTCTGCCAGCGCCCTCGCCAAGTTTCGCCTGAAGGCGTCGTAGATACCTTCGTATGTAAAGACAAGTCGTTAATGTTGATGCCTTTGTGCCGTGATAAGGTGGCATCGCCTAAAAAATAGAAGATTTAATTAACGCAATTAATTAATACTTACGCATACCCTGCACTGCTAGTATGAACTATCTTATCTTGCTAGAAACACACTGATTACTTATATACATAACCTACCTCGATTTCAGCAGGCGAGATTGAAGTGGTTCATGACGATTGCCATGGGAACCATAGGTAACATCACGGTGTCATGAACACAAAAAGACAAAATTAACCGGATTATTGTTTTATGAATAATTTTATTTTATTCGAAATTGAATTTGTATTATAATAATGCAAATCATGTATGGAAGTCAATTGTTGCCTTTTAACTTAAGAAGAATGTATAGTTAGACACGATATAAACGACATATGTATGTCAGTGAAGTGAGTTACATATTATAACACAAAGGAAGATAATGAAGGTTGCAACAAATGTCCAAAAGAAACAGAAATTTTGTAAAAAAAATGTGTATATTTGTTTTTGGGTGTTACAACTTGAATCGCTTTCAAAGTACTGTCTATTTGATGAAAAGCACCGGTCTAAATGTGTTTTCCATTTTCGAAGCAGTCGTGAAACTCTTGCCAAGTGATGATACCCTTCAACGGTTCCGTTGAACTTGTCTTCACCTCTTCCACATCCGCAAAGACTTTTCTTTTGAGAATTTTTTCATTCGGGAGAATAAAACGAAGTCACTCGGAGCATGTTCGAGTGAATATGGCGGGTGCAAAAGCTAGATCATGTTGTTTTCCGTTAAAAATTGTTTCACAATCAAGGTTTTATCTGCTGGTGAGGCGCGAAGTTTGCTGCAGCTCTTTTCATTTGCAATTCCTTGCTCAAATTCCGTTGGCAGGAAGTCCACGCCACACCAAACAAATCAACAAGTTCTTCAGTGGTTCTGCGACGGTCTTCTATAATCAGTCCATGTATTCTGGCGATGTTTTCGTCCGTTCGGGAGATCGAGGGTCTCCCTAAGCCGGGTTGGTCTTCAAGTGACCTCGAAGCGGAAAAAAACACTCGTAAAGGTTTGCTTTTCCCAGAGCAGCTTCCTTGTAAGAAGTTTCAAGAATTACAGTTGTATCCCCAAACAGAAAACAAAATTTCATAGCCTCACGCGATGTTTTCACTTTTTAGTCATCACAAAAATCGCCGAACAAGCGAGAGGCGCTTAAGAAAAATATTTATTTCGTGGCACCATGACTTCACTCGATAATGCTGGTCGGTAGACTGATACAGATGGGTCCCAGTAAGATTCATCTAGCGGCGGAAGCATGTACTACAACGGATCCGTCCACCAGAGAACGATTCCGGTTTCCTTTGGGTCCCCCCTCGTATATGTAAATCTGTAATAATATATAAAATTTGTCAGTGTTTTGAAGTGAATTGGTATTTGTTCTTAAGCTATTCACATCGTAATTAGTGGAACATAGTGAGACCGGGTTCTTAAATAATATATGATAGTTCTAAGAGGACTATTCATTAAGTGTAGATTTGTAAACAGAGACAGAGCACGCTACACGGTTCAGTTAATGAATGGATGACGTGGAGAGGGCTCAATCATAATCTTACCTTCTATGTCCAAAATCCTCACGCTACACGAAATTGCACTTATTAAAAGTGAAAATACTCGGAAGTACTTTCGCTACTCCATACGGTTGCATATTATGCGTTTAAAGGTAAGTAAAGGGTATATGAATATGCAGACCATTAATAGATCCTAGTCAAAGCATCTTAACTGCAAGATGGCGGATGGTGTCACTGTGACACACGGAGAGGTGTGATGGAAATATGGTGACCTCAACGTGGTAAGTGGTGTTATTGTGTAAACCAGAACTCCGCACACTATTGTCAAAATGCGGGCCAGTTTTATTCGTTGGTAGATTCAACGTGCTACCCTGCGCCTGCCCAAGGTCAAACCTTGAGGACCACTTGTGGTCCGCGGACCATAGTTTGCGGAACGCTGGTGAAAAAGATTAAAACTATTAAATGAAATGTGAATGAAACCTAAAACTGTGTGGATTATTTACCTTGTGTAAAATCGGAGTTCATATTTTATATAATGACCTATGATCGAATTTTGGTTCAGGTTTCTTATTATGTGTATATGCACTTTCATATATGTTCACTTATGTATGAAGATCGTAAAGTAAATGCAAGTGCATGTACACATAATAAGAAACTGAACTAAAATTCGATCATGGACAGTTAGATAAACAATGCACACAGTTCCTTTGTTGTTGTTGTTTATTTTTTAATTAGATTATTCACATTTTATTTAAAATAGTTTTAATCTTTTACACAAGTGCACCACTTACTACGTTGACGTCACCATATTTCCATCACATCTCTCCGTGTGTCACAGTGACACCGTCCGCCATCTTGTTTCAACTGCACTCATAGTTAAGTTGTTTTAACTACGATCCATTAATGGTCTGCATATTCATATACCCTTTACTTACCTTTAAACGCATGAATATGAAACCGTATGGAGTAGCGAAAGTACTTCCGAGTATTTTCACTTTTAATAAGTGCAATTTCGTGTAGCGTGAGGATTTTGGACATAGAAGGTAAGATTATGAGTCAAGACCTTTCCAACGACACATCACGCATCTCTCTACACCTTGTAGTTCCTGAGATTTAATTTTTGGCAACGGACGGATACCATGAGCGGGATCCCTTTTTGCTTTAGCTTCGCTATTAAGGGACCTAAAACCCCAGCTCACCTTATCACAGGCGGTTCTTTTTCGGGTTTTAGAAATAAAATGTGAACGCATGTTAATGTAAAGCTGTGTACAGACCTCAGCAGCTCAGTCCGTAATAGTGTGTCACTACTGTGGAATCAGTAAACTTGGAGAGGGCCTGTTCTGTTGAGTGACTTCACTTCATGGAATGCGCATTGGATTCAAGCCCAAGATAATTGTAGGTCCCGGCATTACGCAATTCACAAATGAGACTGAGAAAAATGAGGGAGAACCAACCCCATTCGGAATAGTCCCACTGATCCGCCTGAATAAGGGTCTGCAGCACCGCACAACCTTCTCAGTAGCTCTTCCACAGACCACAAATGTCGAGTAACTATAGTGCTGCTTATTTATTTATTTACTTTTTATCCTTTATTCGGGTTTGATGTTGCCCAGGATAGAATCCAATGGCGAACGTTTGTTACTGCGGAGATGAACTTGCGAGTCCCATAAGCCATACAGTTAGTTAGTTATCCTTTATTCTCATGTGATTACCAGCGTGCTTCGGTGTGGGTAGCATATGCTATATGAATATGGTATCTGTTTGAAAATTTAGATTATTATTGATAATATTTGTCGAGTTTAGTAATTTTGCACGGAATTCGATATGATGATGAAGTAGTTTATAATTTCATTATATATCTGGTGTAGTAAAAAGTAATCCATTATTTTTGCATGACATTGAAGGCTTGACTTACCATAGTTAGAATGATCCGATTTAGGTCACATATGCGCCGTTTTGTTCGATAACGTGTTGCCATTTGGAAGGTAATATCATGATGCCTCTCTCATAGAAGCCCTTGTCCCTATTGGCAAAAAATTGAGACAGTCGATGTTCACAAGCCTCTCTTGACGCGAATTTTGCACCAGCAAACGTGTTCGCCATGGACAGGAACAGATGGTAATCACTCGGTGCCAGGTCCGGACTATAAGGTGGATGCATAAGAACCTCCCAACCAAGCTCCCGGAGCTTCTGGCGAGTCACTATCGATGTGTGTGGCCTGGCGTTGTCCTGGTGGAACACAATGCCTCTCCTATTGGCCAAAGCTGGGCGCTTCTGGGCGATTGCTGCCTTCAGACGGTCCAATTGTTGACAGTATAGTTCCGAGTTAAGGGTTTAGCCGTAGGGGAGCAGCTCATAGTAGATAATTCCCTGCCAATCCCACCAAACACACAGCAAAACCTTCCTGGCCGTCAATCCTGGCTTGGGCACAGTTTGCGCCGGCGCACCGCGCTTCGACCACGACCGTTTTCGCGTGACGTTGTCGTAAGTGATCCACTTTTCATCACCAGTCACCAACCGCTTCAGAAATGGGTCGCTTTTGTTGCGATTCGCAGATGGAAATTCGGTCTATGAGGTTTTTTTGCGTAAACTCGTGTGGCTCTCATACATCAAGCTTCTTTGTGTATCCAGCCTTATGCAAATGGTTCCACACGGTTTTTTGTGCAATGTTTAGCTCTTGGGCAATCGAAACAGTGCTTACATGACGGTCGGACGCGACAATGTCCATGATTTTATCGACATGTTCGACACTTGGTCTTCCAGTGCGTGGTACATCTTTGACGTCAAAATTACCGGAACGGAATCGTCGAAACCAAAATTGCGCGTGATTGGCTGTTACAGTATCAGGACCATAAACACTATTCACATTTGCAGCCGCCTGGCTTGCGTTTTCGCCTTTATCGAAGAAAAACTGTAAAATATAGCGTATTTTCTCTTTGCTAGTGTCCATTTTGACGCGCGCTCACACAACACTGAGTCAACTCATCACAACTATCTGAACAGTGTTTGTAGTACGCAATCTCATCGTTTGAACGCCATCTCGTTGAACCCGATCGGACTTATACAACGCGAGATACAGATCACTGAAGCCATCTATTGGCAAAATAATGGATTACATTTTACTACACCATATATTTTAGTAATGATTTTATATGTAAGTTATTTGTTAATAAAGATTGAAAGTAAAGAGCATCAAAATCTATCTAATTGGAATAGCTAATTAGTTCTACTGGGTTACGAAATTAACAGATAGAAAAACGTTATTTATTTTGTATTCGTGTAGTGAGCTCGAATACTTTCTTCTATTTCAATATCACATGCAGACTTTAGATAGCAATATTAGTATACAGTTAGAATGTCGAAATTGCATTCTAACAATAAAAAAATGGAACAGTTTTCATTATTATACAATTCTGTGACGTGTCCTCATTTCAGAAATCATTTAAAAACACCAAGTTTTCGGACTGGGCCCACTTTGATAAACCCCGTCCTCATATGATACTTTCAAAAGGTACATCCTTATGTATTTTGAGGAGACTTTAAATAATCACTATGTTGGAACTGATACTGTTAGCTGTTTTTGTAAGTGGGGAGTTCATTTTAATGTGAACTTGTTATTTACTGCCGTATTTTATTATCTACAGTTTTAATAGAGTTATCTGTTAGGAGTTGGTATCCCTGTCCTGTGATTTTGATGGTCACATCTTTTCTATAACGTTCAAGTGTGAGAATGACATATTCATTACCCGTGTTTGCCTAAATTATCCAAAAATTATTGTTCAGAAAACTTTTACGTTTAATCGCACTTGCTTTTACCGGTACTGGTAGTGTCTCACTTACATAAGATTATACACTCATTACTGAAATCATTTTGTATGTTAAGAGTCACGTATGAAATTTATGTAAAGAGATGGAATTAGAGATGAGTGGAGTTTCATATGGAATGACATACTTTTAGAAACAGCCATACGCATTACCATTTGCAAGAAATCTTATACATTCCTGAAGTATCCCGGGCATCCGTGAAATAGCATTTAAACCCTGAGGGGTATCACGCTGCTATGATGTGATATTTTACAATTGTGTCATCTTGCGATAAAACAGGTAATTTAACATCCTCATTAAAAACAAAAAACAAAAGCAATCCTTATTTCTAAACGAAATGAATTCAAATAGAAGTGTAGAAGAAACGTAGAGAAAATTCCAAAGATTAACGAATGGAATTACTGCTACACATGGAAGTACTTACGACTTCTTGTCTTCAACCCCAACCAGCTTTGATCCTTAAAATTAATCTTCTTTAAATCTTGACCAGTTTCGACAGCAAGTTCTGTAAAATGAAAAGATACGCTTGTAGATCTGAATAATATGTGCTTACATAACAATTACCAGTAGTTTTTTAAAATTACAATGAATTCAATTCGACATTATTTTTGTGTCATGCATCAGAACGGTAAATGGTTACAAAAAACAAAACAAAGAAGGGGAAAAAAATATTACAACGTGGCACGGTACATAGCTTTTAGGTGCGATAATGATCAGTGTGTGGTATTGTTATTATTGCACTTAAAACCTATTCATTTTTGTATCGTATGAATATTTTATTTCCCTCCTTCCTTTGAAATATCTTTTACGTTTATGATTCCAGTGATGTCACAAGGATAGCATGCTGTCTACTAATTTTGTGACTTGAAATTCCCTGAGTTCTTAATATAGTGAAACATGTAAATAATATCCAATGACACTTTTTATTAACCAAACCACCACACAGTAAAAACATCTTAAACATTAATGGTATTTCACAAGTGAAAAAACAAACACAATTTCTTTAAAATAGAGGATTTTGACACACTGAAAAAACCTGGTCAGCAGTGGGAATCGAACCCACGACCTCCGCCTTGCCTTGGCAGTTCTCTTACCAACTATGGATAGGTCTACCTAATAATTCTCCCTGAGTTTTACTCGTAAGTGATAGATTTCCCTGAGTTTTGCACATTTATAAAATCAGGGTTCAAACTCATTTCCTAAGTTCAAATTCCCTGACTTCTCCAGGTTTTCCAGGTCACTACTCAGAAATTTCCAAGTATCCCATTTTTTATATATATCATAATTCCATGAGAAAATAAAGATCATAGTTGCATGAAAATAAAGATACATCAAAATATTTCACTGTACTCTTTTCTTAAATTGCTTCATGGTTGGCACATTAGCCTCCAAGTAATTTCAAAAACGATCTAACATTAAATGCCTGCTGTAGCTAAATGAACTTCAAACAATAAGCTATCAAAATCCCTGACTTTTCCAGGTGAGTGGGAACCCTGAATTCCCTGAGTATTCCAGGGTGGTTGACACTCTGGATAGTGTTGAAATGTTGAATTCATTACAGTGTTATAATTTTTAAACATGGAAATAGTTCTGACGGAAGTTCATATTTCAAATTGTACTGTTCTCTCGCGCACATTCCTACATACAAATCGTCATTGTTTTATGTTCATTTGTTTCTGAGTGAATAGACTCCTACTGATACTTGTTACTACATTTTCTTTTTTTTTTATTTTATTTTATTTACATGTGATGTAGTTCTATCCATATCTGAATAATCAAATACAAGAGAGCAGAGACTCGGCTGGCTAACAGAATATCAAATGTAAGAAACTCGGGGTATAATACGAATATTTCTTAATATATTCCACAAACGAGTACTTTTAAGGCGGGGTCCGACGTTCCTTTTAGTCAGTACTAAACGTGATTTTTTTTTTTGAAACAACCATAAATAAGGCTCTTCAATGAATATTTATAGAAACAGTGTCACTCTTATATAAACTAAATTCCAAATTGTACTCGTTAAAAATGGTAAAAGAAACGTTAAAAACCAACATCTAATACTGTTACAAGTATACGATGCTTTGATTAAGCTGAGCGAGTGAAGCTGTCATGATCAGCTCATATGTCCCTTTGATGCCTAAGACAATTCACGACTTCTGCACGCAACAAAAACATCAAGAACTGTTGGGAACCCACGATCCATACTCAAACTCGCAAGATATGAGTCCCTGGTAACTAGATTATTTTAAGGTTAATGTAAAGCAACGATCTCCAACAAAAGATGGCAGCACTACCTACGTATATGTCTAATATATTTTTATCGTTGCACGATATTTCAAATTTCGCTTGATTGTTGTGAATATCAAAACCTATAATAATGAAGCTCTTTCAACAATGAAGAAAAACGAAAATTAAAAATCGGCATTAATAGAACTCTTGAATTGGTAATGAACTTCCTTCCCTAAACGTTAGAACTCTCTAGGCTTGAATGTGTAGGAGCAGCAATGAAATTTCGTGCAACGATAAAAATACGTTAGACTAGTTGTTTGGGCCTCTCTGCCCTGCTCATTTTTTCTTTATTTTTCTTTTCTGCCGTTTAACGGGCTTATTTTCAAATGTTGCTTGTTCTAGCCACAAGCTTGGCTTCTTGTAAGTAACGGTACCCTCTTAGAGGGGTGAGAGCTGAGGATGGGGAGGCTAGCCCCGTGCTCAACCAGTGTTAACGTGGTGGTTGAAGAGTGCGTCTCGTGTGCGAGAGTCTCTGTGTTCGTGAGCTATATCTTAATATAATTAGCATAAGCTACAGTGTGTGTGCAAATTAGACATTTAATTAAAGCTTTATTGTAGTTAAATATTGTGAACATTTATTTATTCGCGTAAAACGAAATACCTTCGTTTGGGAAGGCGCGAACA